>JAOUQZ010000047.1:28476322-28510342 GCA_028564935.1 Neosilurus hyrtlii | reverse complement strand
TCCGCCCCCCGGACTCGCTCCGTAATCCGCCCCCCGGACTCGCTCCGTAATCCGTCTCCTCGACTCGCTCTGTCATTCGTCCCCCCCTCGACTCGCTCTGTAATCTGTCCCCCCCGACTCGCTCTCCTAGTCTGTCCTCAACACTCTGATATCCCAGACCCTTTTTATAATATGTTTCTGATGAATTCTGTAATTTATCCCTGACACTCCTACTCTACTCTGCCCCTGACTTAATCTCTATTCTGTAATCTCCCTTTGATATGTCCCTGACCGTCTGTTCTTTGAATCTGACACTAATTGGTCTCAGTCTTCCTGTCTTTCTTTCTACTTTATAAGTTTGCTCTCATATGCTGCAGTTTCACTCCTCTCTCTCTCTCTCTCTCTCTCTCTCTCTCGCTCTCTCTCTCTCTCTCGCTCGCTCGCTCGCTCGCACAGACACTGACATTGCATTTTAGCTGTGGCCAAATCCCTGCACTTGTGCCTCCTCGTCTTCTCACTTGTGTCTAACCGTTTGTACCTGTTGCATATTTGACCACTGGGCATCACTGTCACATATTTTCAGAGGAAGCTCATTTGATGCAATAATGTTTTGATGATTTTTTTTTTTTTCTCCTATACTTTTTCTTCCAGGCATGCGGGGATCCCAAAGCCAAGCCCTCGTATCTGATCGACAAAAACCTTGAGTCGGCTGTCAAGTTCATTGTGAGAAAATTCCCAGCCGTGGAAACCCGCAACAATAACGTAAGTCTGTGCACTAAAGGAAACCCTTACGCTGTCTGTTCGTGTGCTGGTGCTGTTAACAGTCGTGATCCATCATGTGTTGTGAGAATTGTCTAAACATCACGTGTTGGCAGCCATTCTGCAGGTGGAACGTCTCATGCTTTGCTTGGATATAATGTTTTTCACAATGATGTGTCTTTATTTTTCAGTCCCTGCTGAATTCCACTGATTTAATAATTAAAAAAACTTTCTGCTCAGAAATATACTGTACATAAACTCATATCAGTACATAATCTGTACAACATGCAGTTATTTTAAAACATGAAATTAATTCCTTAACAAGGCTGTGTATCATTTAGACTCAGGATTGTGGATAGTGATTGTGATTATCAGTGTAGTGTGCAATAATTTAACCTAATTAGCATATTTTAGTGCACCGTCACACTGTGTGGTTTCCTGGGAGCCCTAACCTGGTTTACTCCAAAATGGGTGTAAGGGTGCAGAGAGGATCCATTTCCTGGAGCCGACCCCTTTATCACTTATTAGTCGTTATTTTCTTTGAATTGCAATAAAATAGCTGAACATGCTCACTAAGGATATGTAACAGAGTTTTATTCATCTTTAGCAGGGTCATAAAAATAAAATAAAACGAATTAATAATTAAATGTGCACATTGATTTGTATTAGAGAGCACGGAGCTGTAACGTGATGGTTAATATTGTGCAGGAGGGAAGTTCAGTTGAGCGAGCACTGAGACACACTTTTTTTTTCATCCTGCTCGCCAGCACTTCTCGGAAGTCAAAGACAAATGCAATGCAAAATATTTGTATGTGTTATTTTGAAGTATATCTATTAATGTAATGCAAAATAATTTAATTTATTTAGCCTTATTTAAAATAATAAAAAAGGGTTCAAATAATAGAATTCTGTTTGAATTGCTGTTAGGAGCATATTAGAATAAATTAATGCCGTTTGTGGCCACAGACATATTAGCATCCCTGAAAATTTAAGTGTGCACTTTTCTGTAAGTTTGGACCGGGAATGTGAGCCACAACCTGCTGAACTCCTTATGATTGCAAAATGTCACGATGTCAAGCTAACTATGGGTGTTTGTTCCCGCTATTTTCAATAAATTCATATTCTGGCTGGCATCGAATGTAAACAGGGCACAGAGTTGCCTGCTCTGCTGTGATGCTTCCGGATCTTTGTTTAATCAGAACCTGGTTGCACCTGTGTTCGGGTGTCGTCTCAAAATGCAGATATCTAACATACAAACTGGATGCGGCAAAGTTTTGGAAAATAATGGGCAACATGGTTAGCACGTCTGCCTAACAGCACAAAGGTCCTGGGTTCAAGTCCCGAGCTTGAAGGTTTCTGTGCGGTATTTACTTGTTCTCCCTGTGCTTGTGTGGGTTCCCTCCGGGTACTCTGGTTTCCTTCTACAGACCTAAGACATGCAGGAAAATTGGCTGTTCCAAATTGCCCCTTGGTGTGGATGTAAGTGTGAATGGTAGTGTGTGTTGGCCCTGCAATGGTCTGGTGAGCTGTTTCGGGTGTACCTGCCTTCACCCAGTGTCGGCTCCAGCCTCACTGTGGCCCTAATAGGATTAATCGATTCAGCAAATAGGTGAGTGAGTGAAAAATAATATCAACTGAATTTGGTACAAATAATAGCATATGGATGTTACCTGGATATAAAGAATAACTGGATTAATTCAGAATACATTCCAAACATTTGTTTAAATAACATAAAGTAGATAAAATGCATTTGATACCAATTTGCTGCTATTATTATTATTGTTATTATTATTATTATTATTATTATTATTATTAATAATAATAATATTGCATTAAAAATATCATAAATTGTAAGTATATCGAAAATATATAGAACATATCATGCCCAGGCCTTGCACCCCTCACAGGGTAACACACCACATTTGGAGGAGAGCCCTATCTTCTCTTTTAATCCCTGATTGTACTCTTGAAGAGTGGTTTTACTTTCTAGTTCATTTGGAGGATGTATTACATACACACACAGTCAGTGGGCATTTCCCTACACATTATCCCCAGATTTAATTCCACAAATGCAGGTAGCAACGGACCTCATGCTTGTGCACTTGTACCCTTGTCGTTTACTTGCTACCCTCCTAATAAAACTGGAGGGTATATGGACGTCAGCAATGATGAAATATACAGTACATAACACTGACCCTAATAGACTTTCAGGTACTTACAGATGCATTAAATACAACTATGATTGTCTCTTGTTGCTGTGATTGACTGTGGAGAGTGAAAGCCCCGCCCCCCCTATAGCACTACCGGTTTAGCTGTCTCAGATCTGATTTCCACATCAGCACTTATATTAAAGAACTACTACTGAAGAATATGAGTTACTGTTAAACAGATCTATCTTGATGACAGAACAACAGTCTCGGAATAAATCATTTCGACTGCATGTAACGCCATCCGATTTTTTTTTAATGAGGACTGAGCATACAGTTAGAACTGATCTTACTGTAGCTGATTAGTGAGGCCTGCTTTTCTGCCTCGGGCTGTGTGTGTGTGTGTGTGTGTGTGTACGGAAAGGAATGTGGGTGTAGCACACAACCACACAATCCTCTCATCTTTCATTCTAGCAAAACGCGACGTTTTGTCATCGTCCGCAAGTGTGTGTATGTTAGTCGCTATTAGCTCCAGTCATGATTAACCCTACACTAACAGATCCATTCCACAATAATTTTTACCCTATCATTAATTCTAATTCAAACGGACATTTGTAGGTTCTTTTATGTTTTGATGCTGTGTGGTATTTAGTGTAGTGTGTGTGTGTGTATTTGTTTTGTTTGTCTAATAACCAGTCATTGTTTCAGTTTTATAAATTAAGATGTGTTTTATTTTTCAGATCCTGCTCTTGTAGCTCATCTTGTAGCTCTTCTCTCATTTAACGTCCAAGATGTTTAACTGCTTCTTAAACCAATGTCGAGCTGTGTCATGTTTACCTGTGTTTATTTTTGATTTTTTGAGTTTGCCTTTGTGTTGGTTTATACATGTCTCTTTCTTTGTGTGTGTGTCTTTTTTTGTGCATTTGTTTGCATGCTTAACACGGCTATTTTCTGGATTGTTCTTTTGGTAAGTTTGGAGCCCATTTGTTTTGTTTAGAGGTCATATTTCTATGTAGTCTTAAACTTTTTGTTATACTCACATGTGTATCAAGTCTTACAACTTGACTGAAGGAACCTCAGAATAATCAGGGTTTGTTTTTTTTTTCTTTTTTTTTGATTTGGATATCATCGTGCCAACATCTCAACTGAAACTCCTCCATCTGGTTCCAGAGCAAAAATATGTGCTGCTATTTCTGCTGAATTACTATTATATTAAACAGTAACAATTTTTATATTATGTGACAAATGAAAATTTTTAACCTTTAAGCCCAAAGGGCATGAAGAGTGCTGCCATCACACACGATGCCTGCTTGTCTGTCCACAAAAGAATGCCAATCATCCCCGTTTTTGGTGTAGATTGTGGGACTGTGTAATTACGCCGCTACAGCTGCCATCTTGAAATGGTTTCCCATGCACTAGCTCAAGAACACTGTCAACAAACATCAACATTTTTGTTGGGGCTGTGTAATGAACAAGCCTATTGATTTTCGTTGCAGCTCGATATCCAATATGGCTACCTCAGCTGCCATCTTGAATTTTTGTTCCTTCACCCCAGCTCAAAAATGTCACCACTAGTTTTGCAGTGGATGTTGGAACTGGATAACTACACAAGCCTATTGATTTTTGTTGCTGTCCGGTATTTAATATGGCCACGGCAACTGCCATCTTTAAATTGTTTTCCATGCACTAGCTCAAACACCATCACCAATCATCAATATCTTTATTGTGAATGTTAAGCCTATTATACATTTTTACAATGTGGCACATGGGCTGATGGGTATTGGATGCATTGGGGCTTTTTTTTGTAATAGTTTGAGTGCTGATACCTGAAGACTCCTTCCATAATTTTAACATTTATCCGCACAACCCATAAGTATCTCCTCACATAACACACTAAATCAAGGACTATCCACTTCCTGTAAGTACACATGTAACAGAATCACCTAGGAGATTAAAAAGTCCCTCAGAAGGCTTTCAAACAACTAGAACCATCCATAGTTCCTGTAGTGTTGACACACAAAAAAAGGGAGCATTCAGCAGTTCTAAGAACCATGAAGTTCCTCTTGTCCAAACATCGAGCCCATAAGAAAAAAAATAGATTTCTTGTGTGCATGAGAAACTATCTGGTGAAACAAACAAACAAAAAAAAGATTTGTTTTACATTAAGTGGTCATCCATGTCTCTTTGTTCATTGTTGCAATAGATCCATGAGTGAGACGCGTCACTCTGACCTCAGTTGTGATTCTTAATTGCAAATCATAGCAGGAGACTACGATGAATAATTTTTAAGATCAAGTAAGAATTTGTTTCCTAAAATGCTGCATTGTGTCCCTTTCCTAAACCCACAGCCTCTCAGCTCAATAGCTCTTGTACCAGTAAACGCCATTGTCTAACTTACTTTAATGACCCTATGTAGCTTAACTAAAATGTATATCGAGAATATACTTGGATATCCAGGTTACATTCTCACTTCGTCCGTGACCTCCATGTTGTATTCGTTACGCCAACAGTGACACATCAGAAGATTATCATTTTATTTATATTTTATTTTATATATTATAAATGCTTTGGGTTTTTGATGCACAAGATGCTCTTGTGGCTGAATGAATGTCAATCTCTACCAATGTGCTCCAGTATGTAATAGAAACTAGATTCTACGAAAGTATAAAAATGTATAAAAATGACATGTTAGTCACTCTGGATAAGAGTGTCTGCCAAATGCTGTAAATGTAGAAACAACTTGCAGAGTAGTGGAGGTTATAACAACAAGGGGGACTACATCTTAAATGGGGTTTTCAGGAAGCACATAAAGATGGTGGTCTGATGTCCACATAACATTGCTGTGATTGTTGCAGGCTAGACCACTGCTTAGCATTAAGGTCAAGGACTTGCGCCAGTGAATGTGCTTAGCAGGCCGTGTCTTTTAGTTTTTATGAGTGGCTCACAGTCCCATTCTTGGATTCTTTGTATTGGCATCATGTGCATCTCTTATTATATATATTTTTTTCGTAATTCAATCAAAAATGTCTATAGAGAGAAAAAAACAAGCAAAAAAGTTGGCAACCAAGAGATGCTGCTATTGAGGGGGGGGGGGGGGGCATCCTGTCCAATCAGATTTGGCCATTCCGCAGCACTGTGTAATTAAATATTACTGCTGTTTTTTGCAAATTTTGATACAGGACACCATAATTCATTGCATCCTAATCTTCCATCATAAGACTTTTACATTGCTTAATGAGTATATTGCTAATTTCACATGATATTATCACAGCCTTGCTTACCAATATCATTGGTACCAGTATTTAATAACAGTCTAATTCTTTTGACTGAAAGATTTCATTCTATCAGAGGTTTTTCGTGTATAGAAACAGTTCCTCTTATGTATAAAGAACCTGACGGTTTTCTGATCACGATCGTGTGTATAAATAAGAGCTTTATGCCAGGAATAGGAAGATTTAACACTACAGTCTGCTCGTTTGGAACCAAGCAGCCAGCGACATCGGGATCTAGGGACATGGTCATTTTGTCGCCATGGTAACAACTCGAGCAACTCAAATTGTTTACACGATTTAAAAATAAATGAGGACTTTACAGGATGAGCAGAATCAGTATCATCATCATGACTCTGGAACAAATGCTTTCGAGTGAAAACTGTCAAAGCACATAACTATTATGTGACATGATCATTCAGACTCGTTAATGAAGTCATGAAAGAGAGAACAAAGTTCATAACCATGTGCAAATAGAGCACAGAGGTTCTAAAAAAAAAAAAGAGTTTCTAGATTATAGAGCCAGGCATTCATAATCCTCCGGCATCCCTATTACTGTTCATATTTATCAGATGTGTGTGTTCTGAGGTTCCTTGCTTTTGTAACTGCATGGATCTGTGCCTGCTGTAAGGTTTGTGTCCATTATCTCAAATCCAACTTGTGGTTCAGGGTCTCTCACACACACACACACACACACACACACACACACACACATACTGATACGTTTCACGGTGAATAACAAGGATGGTGGGATTTTGATTACATTTAAAAAATGAAGGGAATAAAATGGAAATGCAGTTAAAACACACACACACAATTTTTTGCTTTCACCACCATTTATGTAGTTTTAAATTTTACATTTACTTCAAAATTCTTTTACCAATTATTCCCAATGATGAATTTATTTACATATGAAACGTTCCCCTGTATTTGCATTTATTATGACTATCATTATTATTAAACTCATGGTTGTAAGCGTAAACTATGATTTGTTACATTCTATCGTGTTCTCTCCATCCTTGCTGTTTTCCTGATCACACACAAGGTTGTTTAATCCTGTGATTAAAATGCTGTGTGGCATTTTAATGGATTTCTAGGAATAACGTAAAGAAGGGTGAAGTTTGTGAGATGCTAGTAAACATTGCACTGATAGTAGTAAAGTGTTTACTAGTATTTATCATGCCATGGATGTGTTGGTGGTTATGGACGGTAAGGGTGATGTGGCCATCACTTTTTTGGGGTATTGCCTTATACTCAGTTTGCACAGTGATGTCTAGCACATCAATAAGGCTGTTATAGAATAAGCTTCTCACAGTTTTCAACTGCTATATGATTAATGTAAGATACTAACTTGACTTCAGAGCAGGTTTGCATTGCACAAGACCAGAAAAGGTTTATTCTATTTGCATTAATTCTAAAGTTATCCTGAAGGATATTAGTAATAAGACATTCACTCCGAGAACCATTTTTGATGAGGAATGAAACACTAATGTGGCGCGTTGATACCGGAAAATTATCACCAGTGGGGTTGCACAGGTGTGGAGGTTGTACTGATGCTGAACTGAAGTTGATTGGTCTTCAGTACACATTGTCCTGAAGTGTTTTATTCCTGTTATACTACAGCAGTTTGCCAAAGATTACAATTTTTAATTTATGTGTGATTCTTAACAGTTATTCCCGAGCTCAATTCATATGTTCTTATAGATTGTTGAGGTGCTCAGTGCCGAGCTGACCATCAGTTATATCTGGCAAGATTGAGTGCAATAGCGGTTTTAATTTATCGACACCCACTGGATTGTTATACATAAGTTTTTTTTTTAAATATTAAAAATATATACAAGATAATTTCTGATTGGGCTTCATGCACTTTCGGAGCCAGCTAGGGTTTCCATTCAGCCTAGCACATGGTTCGCCACAGAGTCTTGGTTGCCTTTCTACTTAGGCACACACCACTCTGTGTTCCCTCCACAGTCCTCAGCATCAGGCTACGCCAAGGACTGAATGCCTCTTCTTCACAGCAGGCTGATAAAGAAAAAAAATCAAGTTCTTGAAAATAAGGGTTAAATTTTTTTTTAACCACCAATTACTTTCATTCCAAATTTTGTTGCTTTGCATGGAATAGTTCTAGAATGAACAGTAGAACCGTCTAGCAAGGGTTTACTTTCAGCTTAGCACGGAGTTGTGATTACTTCAGATGTATTGTCCTTACTGCTGTTTTAGAACCTTATTCACATTCTGACCAATCAGAATACCAGTGCTGTAGTATCATATTCATTAAACTCACAGGATATCCCCAGCATGTTCTAGCTGCTGGGCCTTTTTTTTTGGTTGTTTTGCAATGCACCCTTGCTGTGATATCACTAGGAATTAAGAGGAAGCTGGGCTTTAAGTTTGGAAGGTTTGAAGCATGTTCAGACTCGATGCAGGGTTCAAATATTCACACAATTTGGCTTTTGAAACCAATACCCAAGATTTAATCCCTCTCAGCTGTTTTACACAATGCACTGCATACACCTTTTATTTTTTTAACAGGGTGTCTGAAAATTCAGGAACCAGTGGGAATATGTTGAGGAAATATGTGACCCAGTCTGGCAAAATGAGCCACAGTGACCAAAAATTAAAAATTGAGTTCAGAATATGTTGAACAAAATCCACTCAAAAAAGATGCATTGGCTCAGAGTAGTCTAATGCACAGAGTATTAAGGGTGGGCATATAGAACATATATTGTACATGATACAAAATGTTAGTATTTTAATGCAGGAAGTATTGTCAGCCTCCTGATGAAACCTGCTATCTCCCTTTTCATAAATGACAAAAAACTAAATGAAAGTAGAAATAATTATCATACAATGACATACATGTGAATTTACACCAAAACAGCTAGATGGAACCACCAGGTTTTCCAAGTACATGTGGATTATCTTAATATATATTTATGCATAATCTCATTTTGACCAAAAATGAAGATGGCAGGTTTCATCAGGAGGCTAATGATTATGTAGTTTAAATATCATTGGTTCCTGTCTTTTTTAGACATGCATGTAGAATTAAAATATATTTCAAGGTAATTTTATACTTTTGTTAAATATGGAAAATTGATCATTTTTAATAACCACTTTTGCTCCAAACTGTAATTGTAAGACCATTTACCCCTTATTTTATTTCACAGTTCACAATATTATTACCGGGGTTGTAATGATGCATCGTGACATGATACATCAGAATGCAAAAGCTTCGCTGTCCGTCAGTTCAGCTACACTGTCTAAGGTTCCAGTCAGTGCAAAGCCAGAGACGTGAAGAGAACATACTGGTCATGTGATTGTGTTCTTTTATGCATAATTACTGAGATGAGAAACAGCAGCACTTGTGAAGTGAACGATGCCTGATGGCTCTAAATCACACCAAGCATGTAATATATGGTTGCACTTCACTTTCACTGAATGAGAAAAAAGGTCACAGAATATGAGCGTTTTAGTTCATATTTCTGTTTAAAATCACTCTTCAGTTGCTGCTATCATGTTAATATATCAACTGAGAGATTTTGATAATTTTTTTTCAGTAAGACTATTTGAAGAATTTGTGAAAAGATGTAATATTTTTAATATATGGAGAATCTATACTGAATTATTTGAGGAAGTGTGAATCCTTCCCAGGCACGGAAATCCCCTAATCCTGGATTGGATATAAAATTGAAAATAGTCTGAGATACAATATTGCAATATTATTGTGAACTGTGATTAAAAGTATTTTATAATAATACTACTAGTATTATTATAAAATAATAGTAGAAATAATAAAATCTTGTCACACTTATCTATGAAGCTCATATTTAAGTCTACAAACTGAGAACCCTGCTGAAGAGTCGAATTGAATTATAACTGAATAACATTACTTTATGAAAATCTCTTTTTTGCAACATTATGTTCTGTTTTTTTTGTTATTGCAGCAACAGCTTGCACAGCTTCAAAAAGAAAAGTCAGAAATACTAAAGAATCTAGCTTTATATTACTTCACATTTGTGGATGTTATGGAATTCAAGGTAGGTGACTCAAACCTACTTCAAATTATAATTTTTTTCCTTCAGTTCGGGCATGCACTGACTTTTGTCTTGAACTCAGATAATACGCACTGTATTTACATGTAAATTTTTCCTTTTTTCCCCCCTTTTCTGCAGGACCATGTGTGTGAACTGCTGAACACTATCGATGCTTGCCAAGTTTTCTTTGATATTGTAAGTTGGAAAAGGATTATGGGCTGTTTTTTTGTAGCAGAAGAGAGTTAAACTGGAATGATCATTTCCCCATGAGTGGCATAGCTGATGTAAACATGTGGGTCCATTACAAAAGGAAGAAAACAAACAACCTTTGTTATAAGAAAAAAGACAGCTACATGGTGGTAATGTGGTTCAAGTGTAAAACAGTTACTGGTACAACCTAGAAGTTTCTTATTTTACAGCAAATTGCTTTTGCAGTGATTAAATGAATTAAAAGAATGACGAATTGGGGGTGGTATGGTTGTGTAGGGGTTAGCACCGAGTCCTAGGCATGGCGAGGGCTTTTCTGTGTTGAGTTTGCATGGTGTCCTCATGCTTGTCTGGGTTTCCTCTGGGTACTCCAATTTTCTTTCCACAGGGCAACAATATGCACATGAGGCTACTGGGCTGTTCTAAATTGCCCAAAAGTATTTACTCACCCATCCAAATACTTGAATTCAGGTGTTCCATTTACCTCTATGGCCACAGGTGTATAAATTTAAGCATCTGGCCATGCAGACAACTCCTACAGGCATTTGTGAAAGGATGGGTCGCTCTCAAGAGCTCAGTGAATTACAGTGTGGTACCATGATAGGATGCCATCTGTGCAACAAGTCCCGTCGTGAGATTTCCTTGCTACTTAATATTCCACAGTCAACTGTCAGTGGTATTATAACAAAGTGGAAGCAATTGGGAGCGACAGTATCTCAGCCACAAGTTTGTAGTTCACGTAAAATGACACGGCGGGGTCAGCAGATGCTTAGGCGCATAGTGTGCAAAGGTCGCCAACTTTCAGCAGAGTCAATCACTACAGACTTCCGAACTTCATGTGGCCTTCAGATTAACTCAAAAAC
Source organism: Neosilurus hyrtlii (assembly GCA_028564935.1). NCBI lineage: Eukaryota > Metazoa > Chordata > Actinopteri > Siluriformes > Plotosidae > Neosilurus > Neosilurus hyrtlii. The sequence continues at coordinate 28,499,081 of JAOUQZ010000047.1, read as the reverse complement.
AGTGCATAGAGAGCTTCATGGATGGGCTTCCATAGCCGAGCAGCTGCATCCAAGCCATACATCACCAAGTAGAGTAGATCCATCTGGCAATCTGATGGACAAGTTTGAGTTTGGCGGTTACCAGGAGAGCGGTACTTGTCTGACTGCATTGTGCCAAGTGTAAAGGTTGGTGGACGGGGGGTATTATGGTGTGGGGTTGTTTGTCAGGAGCTGGGCTTGGGCCCCTTAGTTCCAGTGAAAGGAACTCTGAGTGCTTTAGCATACCAAGAGATTTTGGACAATTTCATGCTTCCAACTTTGTGGGAACAGTTTGGGAACGGCCCCTACCTGTTCCAACATGATTGTGCACCAGTGCACAAAGCAAAGTCCATAAAGACATGGATGAGCGAGTTTTGTGTGGAAGAACCTGACTGGCCTGCACAGAGTCCTGACCTCAACCCGATAGAACACCTTGGGGATGAATTAGAGCGGAGACTTCGAGCCAAGCATTCTCGTCCAGCATCAGTGTCTGACCTCACAGGTGCACTTCTGGAAGAATGGTCAAATATTCCCATAAACACACACCTGAACCTTGTGGAAAGCTTGCCCTGAGGAGTTGAAGCTGTTATAGCTGCAAAGGATAGGTTAAACCCTATGGATTAAGAATGGGATGTCACTTAAGTTCGTATGCGTAAGGCAGATGAGTGAATACTTTTGGCAGTGTATATTACATGGGAACCAGTGGAAAATTTTTTAAATATATTTTTCCTTTTTTAAAGCTTGAGAATGATCATGCTGCCTGCTTCTTCACAATGGTCCTCTGTACTTATGGCAGTGTTTTTGAAAGAATTTTATACACACACGCACGTAACTTTACCATTAAAAAAAATTTAAAATATAATCTTAGAGTAAGTGAATTTTATATCGTTGTAGTCACCATATTGAATATGGGGAGAATTTTTTTCTGGTTTTTTTCCTCTTTCAGACTGTAAATTTTGACCTCACGAGGAACTACCTCGATCTTGTCGTGACATACACTACACTGATGATTCTGCTTTCTCGAATTGAAGAGCGCAAGGCAATCATCGGGCTCTACAACTATGCGCATGAGATGACACATGGAGCAAGGTACAGCTAAACAACATTTAATATGGTAGAAAATGTTAGATTATGGTTTGTGGTTAATCATGATTGGTGGCTCGAAAATTTGAGGTGTTGACTGAGAGCGCTGGGACTTGAACTTTTCAAAAAGCCACACCAGATAAAAATACACTTCCAAATGATAGCACAGTGTCGACACTTGTTGGTACTATAGGTATGCATGATATTTTTTCCTCCACAGTGATCGTGAGTATCCTCGGCTCGGACAGATGATTGTGGACTATGAGAATCCTCTGAAGAAGATGATGGAGGAGTTTGTTCCTCATGGAAAGGTGAAATGTTACACATACAGATTCATTCAGTTTATGACCTTCATTCACAACTGCATTTTGCCAGAGGTATCATATTCACAGATATTCATAAAACTTGCTGGGAAAAAAAAAACTTTCCACAATAAATCAAATTTGCCCGCAAGACGAATGTCCCTTTATATGAGGAACTTGCTTTTCGAGGGACACTTATGAGTGTTTTCTGCACTGAAAGACGAGGAGTGTCTCAACATAAGGATGCCCTGCACACGAGTAAGCAAAGTAAAGAATCACACGTTTTTCATGATCACGCAGCATTTCTCGGTGGCTGCGGAATGCTGGGCGAGTCAGATAGCATCTGTTTCTTGACACATAAGCATCTCTTGTGAGTTTATTGTTAATTTGTGCTTCTTGGTGTTAATTACTGCGTTGTGTTCCCATGGCGCTTAAACGGATATTGGAAAGAAGGCCAGTAGTGAAAAGAAAAGCAAAGATAAAGTAACTGTCGAACTGAAGAAAGAGATTTTTGATATGCTCTGCTACCATATGATTGGGGTACCTTGTACTCTATCAGAGCCCCTCTTTTTTTAACTTGCTGTAGCATTGTCTAACCCCGCACCTGAGCTTTTCGGAAAGCGGTGCACTTTTTAAACAAAATGTAATTTAGTATTATTGCTGAAGGGGTGCTGAAATACAAAACTCGGTTATACTTCTTTTGGGATTACGGTACTGAATTCAAAATAAGATTCAGTTTAATGCTCTAAATATTTTAAAACAAATTTTAATGAAAAAAAGAATAGTGAAAAGACTCATTTTTAATTTATTTAATTAGCATTTTGAGTAAAAAGTAATTTTAAGGAAATTTTCCTATGGGAAGTTTAATAGTGTAAACAAAATGTAGAGTTTGTGAGCTCTTGGTCAGCATACTCTTATATTTTATTGAAGTCTACGGATTGTCTAATTTACGCCCTCTGGTGTTCAAATGAGGGAATTGCATCAGATGGATATTTTATAGAGATCATCTTTCTGTGATGGGAATCACACAATTGCTATGATGCACATCTACACATATTTGCTGATTTATGATGCATTGTGTCAAAGCCCTGGTTGTAAATAGTTTTTTCGAGTTACTACAGTTTTTTGCCATCTGTGTGCCTGCGAGTGCGTGTGTCTATCTGACCAGACTTCCTTGTGGGCACACTATCTTCTGAATTCCTCAATGCATTTTGACCAAAGCTTCACTGATGACTACTTACTAAAGGCCCATGAACTGGTACAGATTCTGAGGTCATAGAGGTTACATGAAGTCATCTTAGAAATAGCTTGTGTGCACTCTATAGGCTGAATCCCTGTATAGATTTAGACCAAACTTTCTCCAGCTATTTATGAAATGTCCATGAACTGGTACAGGTTTTAAGGTCTTATGTCAAAGATCAGGGTCACAGTTCAGGCACACACACATTCATTAATTGGAATTTAGAATAATTTTTGCACCAGATGTACTTTTGAAAACTTAAAATATTCTATTAAAAATGTTCCTTCCTCAGACATCCAGTCCTGCAAATATGGGCTTTTAAAACTACTGGCTGAACAAAAGTCATTTTTTAATATTTTTTATATTTTTGTGTGCCAGTTGTAATGCTAATAAATATTTACTCACCCTTACAGTGTTGGCACATTGCGGTTCCAGGGTTCTCGTTTTTGTTCCCCACATCCAACTGGGTTTCATCTGGGTTCTCTGGCTTCCTCCCAAAGATACCCCATACCAATATATGTGGATTGGCACCATTGAGTTGTCTTTAGGTGTTGAGTATTGTGTGAGTGTGTGTGTGTGTGTGTGTGTGTGTGTGTGTGAGAGAGATGGAGAGAAAATCGATTTCTGTGACTTCTGTAGTTCATGTCCATGGTATATTCTGACTTTGAATAGACTCTGGTTCCACCATCATCTGATCAGGATAAAACATTCACTGAAGATGAATGAACAAATGAAGTACTCTTTGTGGGAGAAAAGGATCCAGACCAACAGTCTCTTTGTTGGGATGTTTTGTGAAACTATAGACAAGTGAACCAGTTTATGAAGCTGAATGTCATGAGTTGAACGCTTTTTGCTTTGGATCCACTTTGTACTAAAAACTAAACTAAACACTAAAACCTGAATCTATCTGTAGTATGCATCATTTAAATGACTACTAATTACGTCTTCCCTACAGTCCCTTTCAGACGCGCTGATCTCCTTGCAGATGGTTTACCCACGCCGTAATCTCTCAGCTGACCAGTGGAGAAACGCTCAGCTCCTGAGTCTCATCAGTGCTCCCAGCACCATGCTAAACCCAGCACAGTCTGATACGGTAAAATTAAGTTCTTGGTTGTGATTCAGAAAATACTGACTTTATGGTATTAAAGTATTACTGTTTAAGTAAGAGTTATCCTCGTATGGGTAGTTTGTTGTATGATAGATTATTCAGCCTAGTTCCTGTAACCAACAGAGCCATTTCCTGACTAACAGCTAATTCCTGTCTTCCAGATGCCATGTGAATACCTGTCATTGGACACTATGGAGAAGTGGATAGTGTGTAAGTAAACGTTTGTCAGGGGGGAAAAAAATCATGATGCCGGGATTCTCGTCAGACTGCATACCTGTAAATGCATAAGTCTGTACAAACACTTTCAGTTCTATTTCTCTGCACTTTGCCCTTCACATTTCCTTAATAATGAAATTCTCTGCTTGTGAAACTGAGTTAATGGCTTTTGTTTAAGCTTGCTCTCTGTCATATTGTTGTGTGTAGTTGGGTTTATCCTGTGCCATACGGCATTAAACAGCGATCAGACTGCACTCAGTTTGTGGAAACTGGCCCTGCAGAGCAGCTCCTGCCTCTGCCTCTTCAGAGACGAGGTCTTCCATATCCACAAAGCTGCTGAGGATCTGTTCGTCAACCTCCGTGGGTCAGTGTAATCTACTCAGCATTTTCCTCTCTGCATACATGTAGTGTAATATTTAGCACTGTAAATAATATAAAATTAGCAGCGGATTGATTTGCTTTTCTTCTGTTTTATTCTTTCTTGTTTCGGTTGCAGCTACAACAAGCGCATCAATGACATCCGTGAATGCAAAGAATCAGCTCTGTCTCATGCGTATGTGCTTAAATTTCATTTCCAAACACCTCAATATCAAAGATACACACCAGCATTCTCCATCAGACACCAGCAAACACCAACATTCTCCATCAGACACCAGCAAACACCAGCATTTTCCGTCAGACGCCACCAAACGCCCACGGTCGCCGTCCGACGGGTGACGCCGACATCACCCGCCGGACGCCATCTGACACCGATGTTGCCTGTCTGATGCCGACGTTGCCCACCCGACGCTGTCTGATGCCGACATTGTCCGTCTGACCTCGTGCGACGCTGACGTTGTCCCTCAGACCCCATTAAACACTGACGTTGTCTGTAAGACCCCATGGTTTCCCCCCTGATTCTGACATGGCCAATTCCCAGGTGGCAAGTAAGACTTATCACACCACAGCTACAAACTAGGGATGGTGAAAGTCACCGCATTTATTATAATAAGGCACTTTATATGTAAGGCGCAGTCAGGAGCATTATACCACTGAGAGGAAAGTGCTATCTGCCACTTCTGTCTGTATGCATGAGCTCATAGACACCCATGATTGGCTAGTGTCTTTTATGAGTAATGGGGAAGAGAGAATATGCCATTTCTGAGAGCTCAGCCAGTTAGCTCTCATGGGCCTCAGTCCGCGGCATCACCTGAGGCTAGAACTCAGGACGTTATGGCGAATATTTTTCTGTTGCACCACCTGGGAGCCCAGCAATACCAGCATTCTCTGTCAGACTTCTACAAACACCGTCATTTTCACTCAGACCCCTATAAACATCATATTAGACAGCAAGAAATACTAGAATTCTTAATCAGGCACCAGCACACTAATATCCTCCAGTAGGCTCCAGTGAACACCAGCAGTTTTTCAGCACGGTGTCCTGTTGTAGGTCTTATTCTGAATTGTACTATTTGTGCTCTGTCCAGTGGCTTGATGCACAGGGAGAGGCGTAAATTCTTGCGTTCGGCGCTGAAGGAATTAGCCACTGTGCTGGCAGACCAGCCAGGCTTACTCGGCCCGAAGGTACTGACCACTGAACCCTCTGCATACTTACACAGCAGCAAAGAGAATCTTTTGTGACCTTTTTTTTTTTGGTGCCTTTTTTCTCCTCCAGGCTCTTTTTGTCTTCATGGCTCTTTCATTTGCTCGTGATGAAATCATCTGGCTGCTCAGACATGCTGACAACATCCAAAAGAAAAGCACAGATGACTTTATTGACAAGTAAAGACAACTTTGTGTATTTATACACACCCACACACACACACACACACAAAAACATTCACACAGACACACACCAGCAAAGCTGTGATTAGTTCTTGTGCAGTGTTGCCTACAGTTTATTGCATGATAGCATAGTAGCTTTATCTCTCCAGTAAAAATAAAGAAGAAAACTTGCATCAATAATAATCTGCAGCACTTAAAGTAAATCGAAGGGTACTCAATATTTCACACAACAGTGCCACGTTATGCACAATGACACACTTCTCCAGGGTTTATTTCTAATATTGTGTTGTTTATCTAAAATAATATAGGCATATTGCCGAACTGATCTTCTATATGGAGGAGCTGAGAGCCCATGTGAGGAAGTACGGCCCCGTCATGCAGAGGTACTACGTGCAGTATCTCTCAGGCTTCGATGCAGTCGTCCTCAATGAGCTTGTCCAGGTGAGACTCACTCGCAATTAATGTTTGTTCTGATTATACGCTGATCATTTCTTTTAATCAATAATGTAATTTTTTACATTTTGAAGAAGAAAATGCACCTACAAGCACGTCCGCCTCATAGCGAGAAGGTCTTAGTTTGAGGCCCAGACTCGTGTTTGCGTGGGTTTCCTCTGGGTGCTCTGTTTTTTCTCCCCTCCACAGTCCAAAGACATGCTCATCAGGCTAATCGGATATTCTCGATTGCCTTAGGTGAGCTGTTCAGCATGTACCCTGCTTTCGGCTGTGTTGGCTGAGATAGGCTCCAGCTTCCCCACGACCCTAGTAGCATTAAGCATTTCAGCAAATGATAAAGAGAAACATCGGACTATGTGAAATATTGCTTTGCAAAATTGTTTGGGAAAAACCTCTTAATGTCTACATGTATTTAAATCTTTTTGTGATTTGAGTTTTCGTTGCTTATTTTTTATTTTGCAAATTTAACATAAATGTTATCCTTCCTACAATTTCCTGACAGTTTAATCAGGGGTGAAATAAAAAGCTGCTTTTCTCTGCTCTTTGGGATATTCTTACAAGTGCTCTGGAGATTTAATACATGACCACTAGATGGAGCCAAACTGTTAACATTTTCCTATGCCATTGAAGTAAGTTTTACAGTGGCACAATATGGTGTATAATTTTTTTTTGTCTGATTTTTTTAGAACCTCTCTGTGTGTCCAGAAGACGAGTCCATCATCATGTCTTCCTTTGTGAACACAATGACTTCCCTCAGTGTTAAACAAGGTGATTATTGTTCTTGCCAGATGCTAATTCTTCAGTCTGAAAGTATATTTTTTATTGTTTGTGCTCTCCACCACCCAGTTGAACACTCTAAACCACACATCAAAGTTTGATATGGATAGCTAGTGTTTGAATATAGATTCTTCAGTTGACTAGTAGGAGAGCTTCCTTTCCCCAAAAAATAGCCTTCTCTCAGTGTGCTGTTCAAAATGGAGGTTTCTGTTAAGTTTACAGCTTTGCCATTTCTTGTTATCATAAAAATTAGACATGCTTGATCTTACGTAATCTATGTAACTTCGCTGTAGAGCGTCATGTTTGCTTTAGCATATGGCAGTTTGTTGCTTTGATTTTGTCACTTGTGAATGTGTAACACCTGCCAGTGTTGCTGTTTGTGGCTATGTTTTTTAGAATTATACTAACTTAAACATACGTCAAGTGAAATGAAAGGCAAGCCTTCACACTCTCCCGTTACACATGAACATGCGAATAGTTTCATCATTTGGCTTTTTACTTACTTTTTCAGACTGTAATCTGCTAAAAATCAGTTTGAAGGTTTGCCTTAGCCAGTTTGAAAAGGCTGCTGTTTCACTCTCGCAAGTGCATGAAATCCCAAGAGCAGGATGTGAATTCATCAGTTCATATAAGGCCAGTTAATGGTAGCAATAACAGTATACAGATATTAAACTAACAAATCAGATGTAAACTAGTTAACTTCTGAATAAAATAAAAATAGGCACACACAAATCACACACGGTTTCACTCACATACACATAGGCCCTGAGATCAAACAAGAGCCTGATTGTACATGTGATAGAATAGAAGGCATCGCCATGTATTCATATGCAAATTAGTTCCATATTGATGAAAGATTGAGATGATAGTGACATTTTGCTATCATCTCACATTACAGTGGCACCTGTGTGTGCAGATTTATTGCTCGGTTTTATTTTCTACGGCAAAAAGGGTTCATGAAAGGTTTTTATAGAAACAGACAAACTATGCATGAAAACTTTTATTTTCTTTTGAGGCATAAGATTTGTTTAGATTTTGAGGTACATTCATGTTTTAGTGTTGAAATTAAACTCTGCAAAAGCTTGTGTTCCCATCCTGTGATCAGATTTAAAACTGCAGGTAGGGAGTGAAGGTGAGAATTTTGGAAACAGCATACATTACATGGGGGACATCATGCAGGAGGAGTCCAGATATCTGGAATTTATCTTGCAGTAGCTGATTCGGGTGAAGTTTAAGTAAAAAAAGAAAAGAAAAGAAAGAAAACTTGCACAGCTCACAGACTTGCACTATTAAAAAAAAAAAAAATAAATAAATAAAAAACACCCAGAACGCCACCATTACAAAAAAGGTATCTCTCCCCCTCTCTCTCCCCCCCCCCCCCCCCCCCCCCCCCCCCCCCCCCCCCCCCCCCCCCCCCACCCCCCCCCCTCTCTCTCTCCCTCTCTCTCTCTCTCTCAGTGGAGGATGGAGAGGTGTTTGATTTCCGGGGCATGAGGCTGGACTGGTTCCGACTTCAGGTAAGCAGACTGATTATAACCTACCTTTATATCTATGCTATTGTGCCGACACCCTTATCCAAAGCGACTTTCATTATCTCATCCATCTGAGCAGTTGAGGGCTGAGGGCCTCACTCAAGGACCTAACAGTGGCTTGAACGCCCCATGTTCTGATTAATAACCACTGAGGCCTTACAGGTCAGGCTTAACCTGACCCTTTCAGCAGCACAGTAGGGGGTAGTGTTTCACAGCTTTTCCCTAAGGCTCTATCAGACTGTCCTAATTTATCTCCAAAATTAATAACTGGTACATGTACTATATATTAGTATTTACCCATGACCCTTATCAAGAGTAACTCAATAGAGGGTTCCTCCTCTGACACCCACCACACCGAATGAATTAAGCCTTTCCCATCTGCACTAATATAGTATGTCTTGTAAGCCATAATTAATCAGCCCCTAAACATATTCACTGGTGTTTTAACTTCCTGTCCTCCTTTCAGGTATAATTAATCAAGCCATAGAACTTACCAGTGGTGGTGTGTACCTTGCTTCTACCTTCTATCAGAGATAATCAGTCACAGCTTAACTCTACTGCCACTGTCTTCTGCCCCCTGACTCTTATTAGGCATAAGAGTTGACATCTGACACTAAAGGGATGAAGTTGTCATGTCCTGTTTCTCAAAAAAGCAACGGTAACTGAGCCATGTGTGGTCTGTTTAACTGGGTAAATGGGTCTTTGTCTGACTCCTATTGGTCACAATTAAGAAAGCTCTAAATCGGTACACTGGCACCACTTCATGGCCCTGAAGTGGTGTAATTACTCAAGCTTATTTTTTTTAAAATTCTGATTATGCAAAGATAGTATGTACTGTTGATCCAAACCAAATAATTGAGTGACGTAATGTGTGTATATTATTTTACTAATATATGTGCAGACATGCACACATTTAACCACAAAGTTACTGCTCCATGCTGAAGCACTTGGTTACATTGTTTTAAATGTGCACCATATGCGTCTGCATTATTTATTAACTGTGGTCAGTCATTCCCAAAAGTTAGACTTCTGATGAGCATTCACGGGAATGTAGTTAAGTCTGTGTTTTGGAGGCAGGATTAGGCATCATAGCAGAAAAAGATACTTTAATCAGACCATGCAGCAAAATAAGAAATAGCCATCAGACCTGGCAAAACCCCTCAGCCGACCAGCAGTTCTTCAGAAATAGCCCGGATAAAATTTATACATTTTCAGAGTCACTTTGACAAGGTCAAACTGAGAAATTAGCAGGCTAACATGAACACCTACACTATATAGGAGACCTGCATGCAAAACCTATTTTCTAGAAAATAGGTCAGAGAGGTGGCTAAATAGGTTTGGTAGGCAAGATAGATGGATTTATAAGTTTGGTGGATTGGATAGTTTGGTCTATAGGTTTGGTGGATTGGATAGATGGATGGATAGGATTGGTGGATGCATAGGTTTGGTGGATGGGTTTGGTGAATGGACGGACTTTGGTGGATGGGATAGATGGATGTATACGTTTTGTGGATGGAAGAGACGGATGTATAGGTTTTGTGAATGGATAGGTTTGGTAGATGGGGTAGATGGATGGACAGATTTGTTGGCTGAAAGGTGGATGGATAGGTTTTGTGAATGCATAGGTTTGACGAATAGGATAAGTGGATGTATAGGTTTGGTGGATGGTGTAGATGAATGGCTAGGTTTGGTAGATGGGGTTGATGGATGGATAAGTTTGGTCGATGGGAAAGGTGGATGGATGGGTTTGGTGGATGGGATAGATGGGCGGATGGCTGGGTTTGGTGAATAAGATAGATAAATGGATAGGTTTGGTAGACCAAAAGGTTTGGCGGATGGGTTTGGTGGATGGTATAGATGAATGGCTAGGTTTGGTAGATGGGATAGATGGATGGATAGGTTTGCTGGATGGTATAGTTGGATGGCTTGGTTTGGTAGATGGGATAGATGGATGGATAGGTTTGCTGGATGGTATAGGTGGATGGCTTGGTTTGGTAGATGCGATAGATGGATTGATGGGCTTGGTAGATGGATGGCTAGGTTTGGTGGATGGGATAGATGGGTGGATGGGTTTGGTGGATGGGATAGATGGGTGGATGGGTTTGGTGGATGGGATAGAGGGAAGGATGGGTTTGGTGGATGGGATAGATGGAAGGATGGGTTTGGTGGATGGGATAGATGGATGGATAGGTTTGGTGGATGGGATTGGTGGATGGGATAGATAAATGTATATGTTTGGTAGATGGGTGTATGGGATAGATGGAAGGATGGGTTTGATGGATGGGATAGATAAATGTATAGGTTTGGTAGATGGGTGGATGGGATTGGTGAATGGGATAGATGGAAGGATGGGTTTGATGGATGGGATAGATTGATAGCTAGGTTTGGTAGATGGGATAGATAAATGGATAGGTTTGGTAGACCAATATATTTGGGGGATGAGAGATTGGTGGATGGGATAGATGGATGGATGGGTTTGGTGGATGGGATAGATTGATTGCTAGGTTTGGTAGATGGGATAGATAAATGGATAGGTTTGGTAGACCAATATATTTGGTGGATGAGATGGGTTTGGTGGATGGTATAGATTGATTGCTAGGTTTGGTAGATGGGATAGATAAATGGATAGGTTTGGTAGTCCAAAAAGTTTGGTGGATGGGATATATGGATGGATGGGTTTGGTGGATGGGATAGATTGATTGCTAGGTTTGGTAGATAGATAACTTTGATAGAAGATGGAGATTTGGTATGATGGGATAGATAAATAGATAGATTTGGTAGACCAATATATTTGGTGGATGAGAGATGGATGGTTGGGTTAGGTAGATGGTATAGATGAATGGCTAGGTTTAGAAGATGGGATTGATGGATGGATGGGATAGATGGATGGATGGGTTTGGTGGATGGTATAGATTAATGGCTAGGTTAGGTAGATGGGATAGATGGATGGATAGGTTTAGAAGATGGGATTGATGGATGGATGGGATAGATGGATGGATGGGTTTGGTGGATGGTATAGATTAATGGCTAGGTTAGGTAGATGGGATAGATGGATGGATAGGTTTGCTGGATGGTATAGATGAATGGCTAGGTTTAGAAGATGGGATAGATGGATGGATGGGTTTGGTGGATGGGTTAACGCCTGTACATGGAAAGAAACTGAAACATCTTGAAATGAAGGAAAAGAGGTCATAAATTTCAGCAAGCCGATTGTTATTCCTTGAGGTTGTGGTTTTGTTCAAGTATATCACCTGCATCTGCTTTTCTTAAACCAAAAGAAGAAGAGGAAATCATCATTTAAATGGGATGTATTTATTTCTCACACTTCTGTATGTGCATGCTGAGTAATATTTTAATTATACATGGAAAAACTGAGGCAAATATCAGCTGTGTTTAATGTGCTGTTCGGGTGACTTTTGTTCATGGTTGTGGGATTTCTGTAGAGCCGCAGCATTGTGTGGTCTGTTGTGTGTGTGTGTGGTCATCTGCTGATAATCATTTAACCAATATATCATGATAATTACAGCGTGCACATTGTTATCCTGAACAGTTCACATCCCAATCTTTGTGTTTCATTTGGAGTGAGGTTGTGTAGTCATCCAGGCCTTCTGGGCAGCAGTCGCGTTCCTAAGGACAGCTGCCTGCAAATGTTCAAAGCCAAAGTTTTATCTTTCTTAGCAAAGAGGAGGTTGTAAAATTGACCGAGTTCACCCAGTTCACTTTGTTTCTCTTGTCTTTCCCGAGCTGCTGTACTGTTTTCTGCTACGGTTGATTAAGCCGGCAGCAGCAGTCTGAAAAAAATTCTAAAAATAAGCCTCTGGTTTTAGAGACTATCCTTTTCCCTGAGCCCTGTCGAGGTGAAGGCCGCTTCTCATCATCTGAGATGACTCCTGAAAATGTTAAAAGTAAATCTCCTTCACCTGGTCAAAAATTAAGCGTCCATTCTTTAAAAAATAATTAGTTTTGGTTAGGTGATTATGTGAGTGTCCATCACATTCTCTGTTGTTGCACAAGTATGTGGTCTCAAAGTCTTTTCACTGATCCTGGTTTGGAGCAAAAATGAATAAAAACAAAGAAAAGGCTCCAAATCCGAGAATCACAAGCAGTGTTGTGTTGGCCAGGCAAAGCTCATGTTTCTCACTTCAAAGCGGCGTGTGTGCGCTGGCCGTGTCGTGAAGCACACTTATGCGTCTGATCCCGTGCAAACGTGGGCACATGCCTTTCTTTTGTCGGGCGGCCGGCCGGCTGTGCTGTGATTCAGCAGTATCGTGTTTGTTTGAATATTTCCCAGAAGTCCTGCTCAAAGCTACATGCTCAGATAAACCGCACATTCCTTCAGCAAGCTCAGCTTTCCATCTGCCTTTTTTAAAATAGCTTTTGTGTTTTTGCTGGGTTGTCAAAAAGAAGAAATGACCTTGAGTGTGTGTGTGTGTGTGTGTGTGTGTGTGTGTGTGTGTGTACATGTTGCAGGCCTACACCAGTGTATCGAAGGCGTCTCTGGGTATCGCTGACCACCGGGAGCTGGGTAAAATGATGAACACCATCATTTTCCACACCAAGATGGTGGACTCTTTAGTGGAGATGCTGGTGGAGACGTCAGACCTTTCCATTTTCTGGTACAGTCCAAGCGTGTCCTTTTTTTAATGTCCCACACGGGACTCTGGAAACATTCACATCTCAGTGGTGGTTGCCATGGGCAACAGTGTGTTTAGCGTTGTGTTTGGGTATTTTGCACTGTGTGTGGACTGATTAGATATCACTTTAACAGAAACGCAGGAAACTCAAACTGTGCATCCTGTCTTTTACTCTTTCTCAACTTCTTACTCTCACATTTTTTCCTCTTTGCCATCTTTCCTTTCTTCCTGTCCTCTCCATCACGCTCTCATTACCTTTTTGTACTCATTTTATCCTTCCCTTTCTCTTCCACTCTGCTCTCTTATCTTTCTCCAGTGTAGTTGCTGTCATCTCACTCCTTATTTTTCCTCCTCTCCTTCCATCTCCTTTCTTATTACTCCTGTTTTTCTTTCTATCATGCACTAACAATTCCAGTTGTTTTCTGTCCGTACCTTTCCTGTTCATATCTGCGTCCTCGTTCTCCATCTCTCGCCCCCATTTTTTTCTTTTGAGTTTTTTATATATCTTTTTTGTTTGCTTTCTTCTATTTATTCTTTCTCTTCTTCTTTAGCCTCCTTTTATTATTCTCTCTGTCACACACACACACACACACTTTCCCTTTCTTTAATGCATATTCTTTTTTTATTTTTATTGTGAATCATTTCCTCAATCTTTCTCCCTTTTCTTTCACCCTTTCCTCACATTTTCAACTCTTTTTATTCCTTCATTTTAATGTCTTTCTCTCCTTCTGAATTTTTCTCCTTTGTCTATTTTTATTTCTTTTTTCCATTTTCTGTCATTTTTCCTCTGCAATTAATTTTTGTCTGTGCTTTTTCTCTTTTTTTCACCATCTGCTTTTTAGCTCCTGCCATCACCAAAGGTAAGCAGAGCGGAAGCTATAGAAATGGGTTCCGTCAGTCCATCGACGCATTACTGTGATAACTTTAGAAGGAAATGACACAAAATCACTGAACTTGGTGGATAGGTTTTCTTTATGAAGGTCTCAGATTTGACTTGACCTTTATTTCAAGGTCACAACAGTCAACATTGGAAGTTTTCTGAATTGAGCTTGTCAAGGCTTGTTAGTTTGATTACTTTGAAAGGAAATAACACAGGATTACCAAATTTGGTGGGTGGGTTCCCCTCTGTATGGATTCTATATGGTTCACCATGATCTTTCAAGGTCGCAATAGTCAGGTTAGTCATTTTTCTATATTGGGCTTTTCAAGGTTTGATAATGTGATAACATGAATAGAAAATGACAGCATCACTAAATTTGTTGCATGGGTTACCCTGAGGATGGTCTTGGATGAGATTGTATATGGGTTGCTTTGACCTTGTTTCAAGGTCACAGCAGTCAACTTAGTGAATTTTTAGCTCTCGCCACCGCTACAAAAATGGGTTTCGTCTGTATGACTTGTTAGAATGATAACTTGAGAAGAAAATAAAGTAGAATCACCAACTTTGGTGTATGGCTCCCCCTCATGGGCAATATGGGTCACCCTGACCATGTTTTAGGGTCACTTTTTATATGTTGGACTCCCTGCTGCTGGGAGCTTGTGTTCTGTTTTAACATTTATTTTTTCCACAGTGTTTTTTTGCCTTTCCTCACTGTTCCCATTTTATAACTTTTTCTTTTCTGTACTCAACAACTCTGTCTCTCCCTACCTCCCTCCCCTAAACTCCTGTCTTTGCGCTCCTTTTGCCCATCTCCTTTCTCTCCCATCACTTCTGCTCTTTTTGCTGTCCCACTTTCATAATTACCATTTAATTCTCATTTCTTTTATCACCTCTTTCTCCACTTTCTTTTTTCTTCTATCATTTCTGCTTTTTCTCTCATCTCTCAGTCTTTTTTAAACCAAGTCCTTTTTTTCTTCTCTTCTCTTTCTCCAGTTTCTATAGCCGGGCATTTGAGAAGATGTTCCAGCAGTGTTTGGAGTTGCCGTCTCAGTCACGTTACTCCATCTGCTTTCCTCTGCTCTGCACCCACTTCATGAGCTGCACCCACGAGCTCTGTCCTGAAGAGGTAACTGAAACACACACACCCCTAACCAGAAATCTCCAGATTAGGCACACTCCAGCTCTGTTAGGTCTGTGGAACGAAGACATACTTGACATGTTTACAGGGAACAGTTGATTTGTCGATCACGCCCCACGTGTGACGATGTTAAGACCAACTAATTACACACTGTGGGTCTGTTTAACACACAGATGTAGACACTATTCCCTGGTTCAATCCCCACCTTGTTTAATTATAATGGCATCCCCTGTGTAGCAGTGATTGGCTATAAATAACCAATGGCATTGGGCTTAAATGATTTGAGGTCAGTTTTTATCCATGACTATTAATAAGTTGCACAATCCAGCTGCTGTATCTGAGCAGGGCCCGACTGCGCATCCCTGGATCAACAAGCATGAGGAAAACAGCAGCTCATTCCAGAATTCATTATGTAGCATAACCATTTTAATTTCCTAACTGGAAAAACATAATTCTTCAATTGGGTGAATAAAATAAACATTTAACAGGATTATGTGTATTAGTAGCTTCTCAAGCAAAACGCTGCATGATTGGCTGATCTGATCTAACCCTGCTTCACAGCCGAATATTTGTCACTCAGCACTAAGGATGTACCTATGCATGTCTGTCTCTTGGTATGTCAATATAATATGTTGTAATTAACTTGTATTAGGATCTATTTTCCAGCTTGTTTATCGAGGTCATCGGCATGGCTCCTGCATGGACACTGCCGCTTAAACAGACCATTCACTGTGCGACTGCCATGAAACCCCTAATTATGTTTTCACTAGATTTAATGAGTGCGTGTACATCCAGAGGGGCAGAAATAATCAATAGGGAATTATTCCAACACTAAAACCTCAGTGTTTTTTTTTTTTTTTTTAATTTAGTCAGAACGCACTTGCTTAATCGGTCGACACAAGCAAAACGGTCTGCTGTAAACACACACATGTACAGCTAATGAACTTAATACGGCTGGGATAGTGCTGTTTGCTCTGACTGCTGTGTGGGGGTGAGTGAAGGAGGCTGTGTTCTCCGTAAAGAAGCATTTTATACTTCTCCAAAAATGTTCCCTCAGTCGATATAGCCAGTGAGGGCTGTTAAAAAAAATCTCTTTGTCTCTTTCACTTTACCAACAGAGCTATACATCGACCACTCGCCTAATTTATTTATTTGTTTGTTTGTTTCCCCCCAGCGCCAGGAGTTTGGTTTATCCATCTCCTCCTTATTGTTTTCTGGTTATCTCAACAGTCTGAAGATATGCACTTCATGATAATTGGCTGTACCATGTTGCCCCTAATTGTGTTTTTTGGCCATGCAATGAAGTGGTGAGCAATATATATGTGACTCAGAAATGGTTTGATAACCAGTGTTGCTGGTGTTAATCCTATCATATGCCATAATTTCCAGTGGTGTGGCAGGGCAGGAATGAACCCCTGTATGCGCAAGATTGCACAGCCTTGAAACCATATTTCCTCATGGACAGTATCCAAATGAGCTGACTCCAGTGAAGGAATGATTTGCCTGATGCTAATAAAAAGCAGTTGTTAAACTCTCCATGATGCATAATGGGCACAATGCTGCCCAGTCAAAGGAACAAGTTAGGATAGAATGTAAACAGGAGCCTAGAATACACACAGGCACTCAACTTGGGGAAAATATTATGGGTAAGAGTTACAGGGAAATGCAGTACAGAGTGGGGGGTATAGGTTATATGATTGTTTGGATGCAAATTTGGTTCTTGCTCAGGACACTTTGCATTGTAAGAGGCATAAATCCTGGTATTTAAAGAGCATTAAATACTTTCTGCAGATTACTGCTCATGCAATCACCTCAGGAATTGCTTAGCTTCAGTGTTTTTCCACTTTTAAGGATTGATGTAATATCTTAGCAGCAGGTGTTGGGAACAGTGTGAGCTGGAGTAGCACCTTCTACAGTTTAGGGCTGCAAGTGGTTTGTGCATAAAGCTTTTGTTTGATTTACTGGCTGGTTTCGAAGTGTTTATCCATTTTGGCCAATTCTTACCCGCTAGCAAGCATTCCCCATCATGCTTCTTTTGCGATGTTGTTAAAAAAAAAAAAAAAAAACAAAAAAAAAACACACACACATTCGATTTCATCCTTTCCATCACAGGGTACAATAACACACTCGGAGGAAAGAGCTATCTACTCTCTTCTACATACCTGAATTTAACAGACACCAACTATTACTAGTGTTGCTGGGATTAACAGGAAATCATTATATTATCCCTCCCTTTTTTTCGCTGCAGTTTTTGTCTGATAGTGGTGCAGGTACATGGGATTCAGAGGGACCTTTTAAATTCACTTTTTGAGAGATAGCCCATGTGTAGATGTCTCGTCTAGTTGTGGTCAGGAGTTGTGTTGTATGTTCTGAAGATGCATACTGCATTGTTTACTTCCACAGATTTTTAACATGGGTGAAATCTAGAGATTGCCATCCCTTAATACTGATTGTGATGCTTGTTTGGGCTTATTTTGTTAACATTCATCTATAGCCAGAGAAATCTGGGCTAAACTGTCATGCTATGTAGCAGAATTTATGATCCCATCCATCTTTCACCACTAGTTGCACTAAGTAGTGCCAAAGCTTCTATTACTTTATTTATTTTTCTTTTGCTGTCCTTATCATTCTTGTATATTATTTTAACATATCAAGACATCTCTGCCTTCTTTTCCCCTCCTGTTCCAGTCTCTGCCAGTAACTAGTACTCTTATTCTTAATTTTTTTCCTACTCTTCCCCTGACTGACCTTTTATGAGTACGTAGCAAGGTTGTGTGCTTGATTATGACAAGAAGTGCTGTCAATGTGTGGTGCTGTCATTCTGTGCTGGCAACAGAGAGGAGGTGAGAATGAGCCAAAGTTGACTAAGAGTCAAGATCAGGAAGGCTAAGGACAATTACAGGAGAAAGCTGGAGTGGAAACTCCAACATAACAGCATGAGAGGTTTGGAGTGATATGAAGACCATCACTGGTTTCAGGCCATCCAACAGCAGAGGAGCTGAGGGTGGTGAGGATAGGGCCAACCAGCTGAATGTTTTTTAACAGATTCTACACTGCTGCTACTGCTTAGCCCCCTTCTAACTCGTCAGGAGCAAGCCTGAACCCCCCTGCCACATCTCACTCTCTCCCTCCCTCTTCTTACTTCACCTCTGCCTCCTGTGATAGACCTGAGACTTCACCTATAACCAGATTCTGAGACAGCTGAGAAGACTACACTCAGGCAAGGCAGCTAGACCGGATGGGGTGAGCCCCTATGTCCTTAAAGCCTGTGCCCCCCAGCTCTGTGGAGTCTTACATTACATCTTCACAATGAGCCTGAGTCTACAGAGGGTCCCAATGAGGAGGAAGACATCATGCCTTGTTTCTGTATCAAAGACCCCACGTCCCATTGGCCCCCAGGACTACAGACCCGTGGCACTGATTTCACATGTCAT
Source organism: Neosilurus hyrtlii (assembly GCA_028564935.1). Classification (NCBI taxonomy): domain Eukaryota; kingdom Metazoa; phylum Chordata; class Actinopteri; order Siluriformes; family Plotosidae; genus Neosilurus; species Neosilurus hyrtlii. The sequence continues at coordinate 28,480,502 of JAOUQZ010000047.1, read as the reverse complement.
GGAGACCCTCGAGAGACTCATACTGGATTAATTCCGACTCATGGTTAGACCACATATGGACCTTCAGTTTTCTTACCAGCCCTGTCTTGGAGTCGAGGACGCCATCATCTACCTGATTAACCGTGTCTACACCCACCTGGACCAGCCGGCGAGCACTGTGAGGGTCATGTTTTTTTACTTTTCCAGTGCATTCAGTACCATCATGCCGACCCTCCTGGGTGAGAAGCTGACAGTGATGCAGGTGGATGCCTCTCAGGTGTCCTGGATTGTGGACTTCCTGAGCAGAAGACCACAGTATGTGCTCCTGCAGCACTGCGTGCCGGACACGGTGGTCAGCAACACCAGAGCATCACAAGGGACTGTCCTCTCCCCTTTTCTCTTCACCCTTTACACAACTGACTTCAGCTACTGCACAGAGACCTGCCATCATCAGAAGTTTTCTCATGACTCTGCTGTAGTTGTATGTATCAGTGGAGGTGATGAGATATACATATGAGGTGAAGGAATATCGGGCTGCTGTGGACTCCGTCACAAGGTGTGAGCTGAATCATCTGCAACTTAATGTGACAAAGACCAAGGAACTGATTGTGGGTTTTAGGAGATCCAAAACACCAGCGGCCCCTGTTTCCATCCAGGGCGTCAATGTGGAAATGGTGGAGGATTACAAATACATTGGAGTTCATATTGACAATAAACTGGACTGATTTAAGAACATTACTGCACTTTAGAAGAAAGGCCAGGGCTGTCTCTATTTTTTGAGGCAGCTAAGGCCGTTTAACATCTGCCTAACACTGCTCAGGATGTTTTATGAGTCTGTTGTGGCCAGTGCTACCCTCTTTGCATGCAGGGGCAGCAGGCTGAGGGTTGCAGATGCAAACAGACTGAACAAACTGATCCACCACAAGGCCAGTAACGTTGTGGGTATGGAGCTGGACTCTCTGACAGTAGTGTCAGAGAGGAGAATGTTGTCCAAAATAAAGACAATACTGAACAATACCTCCCACCCACTTCACAACCTGTTGATCAGTCACAGGAACACGTTCAGTAAGAGACTGACACCACCTAAACGCACCACTGAACGACACTGGAAATCATTCTACTTGTGGCCATTAAACTGTACAACTCCTCCATATAGCAACAATATCCACTGTTATACATTTGCATTTTGCACCACATTCTTCTGTTTATCATATTGATAATACTGTACATTTTACTCACTGACATGATTCATTCTGTATCTGTTTATATCAATATTATATCGGCAAGTTGTTTTTTTGAGGATTAATTGTTATTGTATAACTATACAGTGCTCTTGGTTAATCCAAAATGTTAACAAACCCTCAAACCTGAACATGTAAGTAGTAAAAGTGAAGTTTTGGCTTTCTTAAGAGAATATCTATATGTACACCATTACTGTGTGCAGAATTATTATGCAACTAAATGAAAAATAATGATTTCCACAATTGTCATGGACGCTGGGAATTTGGAACAGAGGGCGGCTTTGGGATTGCACACCCCACTGTCACCTTAATCTTCATGTGCAGGTGTCTTCATCTGGAAGCACATAATGACCAGAGGAAGCAAGAGTCGTCAATATCGACGACTTACTTTATCATCATCAAGTATAAAGACCTCCTGTATATATTTGTTGATACAATTTAAATTTGTTTTGCATTTACATTACGCATAGCAGCGATAACCATAGAAACAAACAACGGGAGCGATTACACCCTTATTTAAATTGTGATAAATTATCTAAATCATCTAAAACACAAATCAATAGCTTATCCAACAGCGCACTGCTGATTTATAGATGTGTGAACACTGTGTGTATCAGTCCTGATTGTAGAGATGCTGTACATAAAGTCATGAACCTCAGAGACACATTGAGCCTTCCATAAATCAAACAGTACAGGCCAGGCTGAATTAATGAGTGCGTAAGTGCAGCACCTCAGACCATCTGCTTTATTACAAACTAACAATTCTAATTAAATTTCCCATGAGAGATGGACTCGATTTAGACCTCATTTTGCCTGAGAAAAAAACAATCAGGTACAGTTTATATATCAGTAGGTGGCTTTAGAAAGAATGTTGAAATGTCACTAATGATTAATGCTCATGAGCCAAACAAAAACAGTAAAGAACACAAAAAAACCCACTTGCATAATAATAATAATAATAATAATAATAATAATAATAATAATTACTGTTATTATTATTATAATTATTATTAGTAGTAGAAGTAATACTATTAGTATTATTATTTATAATATTATTATTTATTCATCAATTTTGTAAGCTGCTTATTCCTAATTAGGGTCGCAGGGAGGCTGGCGCCCATCTCAGCCAACTCTTTGCAAAGGCGGGATGCACCCTCAACAGCCTGTCAGACCATTGCAGGGCCAAGACACAACCATTCACACTCACTCACACCTAAGGGCGATTTGGAACCGCCAATTACCCTACTGTGCATGAATTTGGACTGTGGGAGGAAACTGAAGTACCCAGAGGAAACCCACGCAAGCACAGGGAGAACATGCAAACTCCACACAGAAACGCCCCAAGCACAGTAATCGAACCCAGGCCAATATTATCATCATCATTATTATTATTATTTTTATTATTATTATTATTATTACATCTCTTTAATGATTATAATGTAACCCCAGTGGTGAATTGCAGCACAAGTGAAAAAGTATCTTTTTAACAGAAACTATATGGTTAGAACTGAAGTTATTACAGCTGTTATGAATAGGTGGAGTAATAAAAGTGATGAAAGGGCATTTAATTGTGCTGGTGGTGGTGGTGACAATGGTGATTCAAACCAAACTAGAAACAAAGGCAAGTTAACAAAGGCGTACTGAAATGTAGGGCCACTTCCGTCATCTCGCTGCGGCTGTTGGATTCGCTAAAGGGAAAGTTTCCTGGAGCTGAAACATACTTTCTCTTCTGCCAAACAGGAGGCTTGATTCCACAGACGTGGCTTTGTTTCTGCGGGCGATACAGTCCACCCATGAGGCTGCAAAGATCTCCTACAGCCTGTGATGAAAGAAGCTCTTCGGGTTGCCAGAATGTCTGCCAGAGAAGTGAAGACACTAAACTGCTGAAGAAGCAGCCAGAAAAAAAAAAGTAGCTTCTGCTCAAGATCCATCATTCACATGGGTGTAGGAACGTTTTCTAATGCCAAATAAAAGAGAATAACTGTCAAGTTGCACCATTAAGAATCTTCTGTGCCCTCACCAGCTCTACTTCCTGGTCTTTCTTCATGTTCTACAGCACATCTCATCTACATCATGAAGCTCTTCCTGTTACTGCAAACATCCAGGCATCAAAGGCTTCTGCAACACATAATTTCCACCCCCTGGTTGTACACCTGCACCCCGACTCAGATCTTTAACCTTTAATAAGATTGAAACCAAATCATCTGATCTTCAGTGTCCTGAAATTAGCTTTTCACTCTGGCTCAGACAGTCCTTCATTTCATTTTCATTACATCATCAGGACAGCTAAGACAAACAATTTCTCTCCCAAACATTACTGGTAAAAATTCTCACTTAGATGCACTAATTCCATCTTGTGGTTTAGGCTCCATCCTCTCTGTGACCGTAGCAGGATTGCACAGTTTGGAGAATAAGTGTATAAATAATATTGTTGTAAATGGTGTGATAGTAAGGGCAGCATGGTGGCTCGGTAATTAGCAGTGTTATATCACAGCAGGAAGGTTCTGGGTGCACCATCTGAACATACAAACTCCAAACAGAAATGCTTGATCAAGCCCGGGACTCAAACTCAGGACCTTCTTGCTGTGAGGTGGACATGTTAACCACTATGCCACCTTTCCTTGGAGTTATCTGGTGTCCTCCCACAGTTCGCTCCTCGCACACAAATTGCTCCTTGGTGTGAATGTGAGAGTAAATGGTTGCTTCTGTCTATGTTACCCCTCTCTTCCCCCTATCACAGACATTTACACTGCACGCTGTATCCACAAAGCTAACAGCATTGTGGATGACCCCACACACCCCTCACACACACTCTTCACCCTCCTGCCACCTGGAAAGAGGCACCAGAGCATTCGGGCCCTCACAACCAGACTCTGTAACAATTTCTTTCCTCAAGTCATCAGGCTCCTCAACACCCAGGACTGAATTACACAAAAATCTCTCTCTCTCTCCCTCTCTCT
>JAOUQZ010000047.1:28430989-28476222 GCA_028564935.1 Neosilurus hyrtlii | reverse complement strand
ATATATATATATATATATATATATATATATATATATATATATATATATATATATATATCTATCTCTCGGTAGATATTTGTAATTTTTCTTTATTAAGACATTTTATCTTTATCTCATTCTTTGCTTGGTATGGAGTGACGATATGCACACTGTTTCCTCCGAGATCAATAAAGCATTCTGATGATTGATTTATTCAGACGCTTGTTGAGGCGTACACTGGTTGGGCTACCAGTGTTCCCATGGGTTAAACGTCCCTCAGTGTACCAAGCTCAACAGCTTCCTGTTCCGCTGTCTGCAGTCAGCATTGGCCAGTCTACCTCCGTCTCCTGATCTGATCTGGTAAACAGGCATGTGTTTTTCCTCGGAAAACAGGCTTAAATGAGCCTGTAAATGCACACTCACACAGGCCATGCGATTACTGCAGCAGGACCGGGCACGCCGAACTGTCCCAGAGCTCTTAAAAGAATAAAAGAGATTTATGGTGGGTTAGGTGGCTAGGGTTTCCCTTGTTCAAACACGAAACTCTCAATCTCAGCAGCTCTAAAATGTGCCTCTTCCTATGGCCACTTCACAGCTTTGGACAGCTGCAGCCTTTGTTTATGTTGGAAAGGCATTAGAAGTTTCCAGAAATATTTCCATCGTTACACAGGAACCTCTTCTTTTTTTTTTTTTTTTTCTTTTTCTTTTTTAACAAAGGGTTTTTTTATTACAAGGGTCAGTGTGGCTGTTTCTTTGGAGTGACTCCAGCTGAACAGCATCAGTGTCGCAATTCCACGTTGGGTGTCCGTTTTGGTGTGATTTCGGAAGTTTAGGATGAAGGCTGAAATTTTACTCGTTCCTTCATCTTTTATAGATTATTGATGTAGAGTGTGACCTTGTGCTGTGAAGAGACAGGCAGTCAAATTCCCACTAAACAAGCAAAGTGTAGAGAAAGATAGTGAGGGGGTAAAAGTGAGAGGTGGATTAGAAGATTTAGAATACTGGGGAACTGTGAGTGAAAAGTTTTTTTGGTTTTTTTTTTTTTGTCCCTCCCCTGCAGAGGCACCATATTGGCGATCGCAGCCTATCACTGTGTAACATGTTCCTGGATGAGATGGCCAAGCAGGCACGCAACCTCATCACCGACATCTGCACAGAGCAATGCACCCTGAGTGACCAGGTCAGTATCACCCTGCCCTTTAACCTACCACTAAACATTATCGCCTTTATTCTTAACAATTAACCTGTCTATAAGGAGTCCATAACTATCTTCCCCAATCTCTTTATAAACACCATGACCCTGATTCTTAACCTCAAACCTCTTCCTAAACACCATGACCCTGATCCTCAACCTCAAACCTGTTGTAAACACCATAAGCACCACAACCGTTATCCTAAAACATTAATACTATAACCTTTACCCTTAGTGTGTTTCTTCCAAACACCATGAACCTTATACTTAACCATTAACCATAAACATCATCCCCATTCTTAACCAATAACCTCTTCTAAACACTGTGAATTTATCCTTAACCATTAACACCATACCATATTTATCCTTAACCATTAGTGAGTTTTCTTTAAACACCATGTACACAACCTTTAAACATTAATACCATGAACACCAGAACCCTTATCCTTAATTATTAATTCCACCCCACCCCAACACCATACATAACCGTTAGCACCATAAACAGCAGGAACCTTATCATTATGTATTAATCAGCCACCACCATGACCACTATGCCTAACCATTAACACAATACACACCAGGACCCTTATCCTCAAATATTAACCTTCAACAGCATGATCCATATGCCTAACCGTTAACACAATACACACCAGGACCCTTATCCTCAACTATGAATCCCCAACAGCATGACCACTATGCCTAACCATTAACACAATACACACCAGGACCCTTATCCTCAAATATTAACCTCCAACAGCATGACCCATATGTCTAACCATTAACACAATACACACCAGGACCTTATCCTTAACTATTAATCCCCTACACCATGACTCCTATGCCTAACCATTAACACAATACACACCAGGACCCTTATCCTCAAATATTAACCTCCAACAGCATGACCCATATGTCTAACCATTAACACAATACACACCAGGACCTTATCCTTAACTATTAATCCCCCACACCATGACTCCTATGCCTAACCATTAACATAATACACACCAGGATCTTATCCTTAACTATCACACACACACACACACACACACATAGACACCATGTCCTTTATCCTAACGATCCTTATCCTTAAACACCCATAAACATGACCCATATTTGAACATCTCATATAAAGATCCTCACCTGAACCCTCTAATATAACAGATCATTCTCACATTTAACCTTTTAGTTTTGCATTTTGGGCTGAACATTTTTTAATAGACTCAAATTTTAAGGTTGTCCTTCATGCCTAATTGTTTTCTTATTTAAGTGGCTTGTTACCATATGAGAAATGTGCTGACTTATGAAGGTTTCAACAGCCTTCTGTGGAACAAATTTTGCCCTTTGGCAGCCTCAGTTTTTTTGGGGTTTTTTTCTCTCCCAAAAAATTGTGAAGTTTTAGGAAAGCAAAACTTCCCCAGATGTTCTCTCAGCAGCCAGGCGCATATATATCAGCCCCTCCCCTTCTCTTGAGATAATGCTCGGAGATCTCTCCTTGTCCGTGTTTTTGTAATAATGTAAGCAAACAGGACAAGGACTCGTAACTCTTCCAGAGTATACTGCTCTTGTCTCTTTGCTTGCTCATTGGTATAAAAAGTGAAGGGGCCCTTTTTTTCCTCTGTTTCCCCCTCAACAATGCAGCTACTGCCAAAACACTGCGCCAAAACCATCAGTCAGGCCGTGAACAAGAAGTCCAAGAAGCAGACGGGGAAGAAAGGAGAGCCAGAGCGAGAGAAGCCTGGAGTGGAGAGCATGAGGAAGAACAGATTGCTCGTCACAAAGTAAGCAGCACCCTAGTCTCCATGACACAAATACAAGTCATTAATAATACCTCAGTCAATTCAGCACATGACTTGCAGGGCAACTGTTATAATTAGCACTCATGTGTATCGCTAACTCCAAAACTTGGCACTCACTTCAGAAACTCTCATGTGCCAGTACCGGTTTATTTTAATCCAGTTTGCTGGTGGTCTCTGCTACTTAATCAGGCTTCCCTGAAACCTCCACGCATACATGCTTAGATCCTCCACCCAATACAAGAAGGATAGACCTTGATCCCTGACTCAAATATCTCACTTCCACTGAAGCATTAATACATAATCAGCACAAAAACAACAATAGCCATGTTCTGTCCAAGACCAAGCTTCTCTATCTCTTTAATCTGAAGAAAATGAGTTTTTAATGCTAGCTACCATCTGACAGCAAGGTTTCCCCCCCCTCCGGTGTTCTTAGCTTGGATAAACTGCACACGGCGCTGTCCGAGCTTTGCTTCTCCATCAACTACGTACCCAACATGGTGGTCTGGGAGCACACCTTCACCCCACGCGAGTATCTGACCTCCCACCTGGAGATCCGCTTCACCAAGTGAGTCGATCTTTCCATTCCTCTTAATATTCTTTTTTTAAAGCTTTGCTTCTTTATTTCTTATTTATTACTTTTTTATGAAATGTTTTGCCTACAGTGTTTCTCATTTTCTTGTTAAGATAAAAACAATATTGTGAGGAAAGGTATTGCTGTGTGTTTGACAACGTAGAGAACATACTGAGAGTAGAAGCAGTTTTATCAACAGTAGTGGATTGGACAGCCGAAGGGCTTTCAGGGCCAGGCTGCTATGTGGGTAGTGGTGGCTCAGTGGTTAAGGTGCTGGATTACTGATCTGAAGGTTAGAGGTTCAAGTCCCAGTACCACCATGGTGCAACTGTAGGGCCCTTGAGCAGGGTCCTTAAACCTCAATTGCTTCGTTGTATAAAAATGATAAGCATAAGTCACTCTTGATAAGGGTGTTTGCGAAATGCCATAAATGTAAGGGCCGACTGCAGATAAAACGTGATTGTTGTAACATGATATGGCCTAGTTCAGAGGGAACGGGGTTGTGAAGTGTAACCTAATTTTTTTGAAAATCACATTTAGACAGAAAAGTAAGAAATATTACATGCAACTTAAACATGAAGAGCTGGACGAAAACATTTATGTCTCTGTCACAGCAATAATGAGGTTAAGTAAGGTAAGTCTGTTGAGCTTTTTACACCCGACCCTAGTGGCTCATCACAGCCAAAGCGTATCCCAGTTTGTGTAACGTGAAGCAACTAAGAGTTCAACTAATCCTGAATGGGACTCTAGTCCATCACAGGGTACTTCCCATAATGTTTACCAGTACTCATTTATACTGCAGGGTGGACAGAGGCACACTTAATTAAGACCTTTCCTGGGTTCTTAGCATGGTGAGGGTCAATTGAGGATTCAAACCCACAACCTTCCGACCATGAGCCCAGAACCCCGTCCAATACACCACCAGCTTCAATTAACCAAGGCATTATGTTTTTGGGTGGTCTGTCTGTATGTCCATCAGGAAAATTCTTGTGAACAGTGGCGTAGTGATTACCATGTCCGCCTCACAACAAGAAGGTCTTGGGTACGATTCCCAGGCTGTGTGATGTTTCTGTGTGGAGTTTGCATCTTCTGTGCTTGTGTGTTTTCCCTTCAGGTACTCCGGTTTCCCCCTGCAGTCCAAAGACATGCATCTGACAGAGCATTGGCTGTTCCAAATTACCCCTAAAAGTGAATGGTTGTGTGACAATGACCCAGTACACAAAGTGAGCTCCATGACAGTATGGGTTACCAAGGTTGGAGCGGAAGGATTTCACTTAAATTTGGGATGAAGTGGAATGCCGTCTGCACCCAAAACCTCCTCAGCCAACATCAGTCCTTGATCTCACTCATGCTCTTGTAGCTCCGTGATCACACATCCCAAGTAGAAAAAATCAAGTAGAAAGCCTTCCCAGGAGAGCGGAGGTTATTAGGTTATTATAACATTGATGAGATGTCCAACAACCACATAAAACAGTATGTTCTTTCATGGAAAAACAGATAAAAATTCAAATATTCAAATAGGGTGAACTGATGTACCGCACATCTAAAACAGGAATAAATTATAAAGTAAGAATGATGTAAGAATCTCCTGTGCTCGGACTTCACTCTCAGCCTTATTTGTTACATTAAGTAAAGCAGGCAGCTCTGTCGAAACAGCAAAGCTTAATAAATCATAGCCCTCCGTGTGCGAGCACCTCTCATGCCTCAAAAGAATATCCATAGCAGTTAAATATAGACACGAGTGGGTGTTTCCCTTTGCTGACACTGGTATCTCATCATGGTAAGATCAGCAACTGGATGTAGGCTGCATTAGAATAATACAGTCTTACTGATTTAGTCGTATACAAAATAGCTGACACCCATTTTTAGATTTTGACATCAGCCGTAACTTGTAAATGGGTTTTCTTGATTTACAAATCCACGTCCAAGTACAGCTCGTATAAAGCCCCCTGCTACGCCAGTCTCCTAGCACACTTCTCACTTCTCTCCGGGTACTCATGTTGTCCTGTTCTCACTGTTCATACCGTTTCTGTTTCTCTTCCTCCCAGGGATGATTTACTCTGTCTTATTTCAGTGAAACATACAGCTCGCTGTTTAATTAAACCGCGAATTGGAAAAGGAACATAAAGGGCCCTTTTGGGCTTATTGTTCCACCTGTGATTTATTGGCGCGGCTGACAGGAGTTTGGGTTAGAGCTGATTTTTGACGTGGCTCCAAATCTGAGTCCTGTCCAAGCACATAAATACGCGCTGAGGAATAACAGGTATTTTCCACTGCTGGGTTTAGAAACTCTGACGCGTTTAGGCTGGCCTTGACTGTGAACCCTTCTAAATGCTCGTGCCTCTCGCCGATGAGGCTTTATTAGCACTGCTCTCTATTACGTCTTCACATTGGATGAAAAGTTTTACTGTAAGCTTCTTTTCCAGATCTCCAGTGCTGGATCCAAGTTCTTCATTCCTATAACACCAATATGGTGATAATGGCAACGCGATGGTGCCAGTTGATTTGTTGAGATGTTTAACCAATGTGAATAAATAGTTGTTAACAACTGTTAGCAAAACAGTATTATGCAATGTTTTGAGGATAAATATACCATTACATTATCACTGATTAACCTGATGTATATTAAAATGAGTCCATAAAATATAAACTAACTGCAAATAAAACTAACTGCTAAAAACTAATTGCTTAAAACTGATGTCTTGCTGACAGTGAATATAGTTAGCATGCTAAATCTAGTTGAGCCACTCTATCTTGGGGGAGGAGTTTTGTGTACATGGGTGGAAGTGGAAACATAAACGTAAAAATGGGAGCAGGAATCTTATTCAGCCTTCCACATTTAACTGTTCAAGACCTTTCCCCTTCACATATCTAATGCATGTTCAAACTCTTATGTACAGGTAATTTCCTTAATTACTAGACTATGCTTAAACTGGAGACAGCTCTTTGAGGAAAAAGACAGGCTGCATCCGAATATGCATAGATCCATACTTCTAGTATGCAATCTGTAGTACCACCCAGTGCTACACTATGGTACCCCATAATTCACCCGGAGCATTTGAATAACCAAAGAAGAAAAATTCCCTTGGGGGTAGTAACTATTAAGAAAATGGCAGACTGAAGTGAAGCCAGCATCCGAAGGGATCTGTACAAATGCATCACTTTTCTGCCACTGTAAAAGGAGGTAAACTAAAACAACAAATAACTGAAATTTATTTATAACTTTTACTATGAGAAGTATAATTGAGCTTGTTTTTCTTTAAACTCTATGCTGATGTGAACTTGTAAACTAATGCCACAAATATCTGGGTCCAAGGACTGGTAAGATGCATAGAATGTACTTCGCCCTTGCATAGAACGTACTTCAGGGACAGTCTGGTACAAGGCACTGAAGCAGCATCAGTATGTACAGTGTGCCATAAACCTGGTATAAATGTACCATTGTAAGTTGTCTTAGAAGAAAGATGACCAACTTAAGACAAATTTCTTAGGTTGTGGCACCTAAACACTGGTCATAAGTTGTTTAATGAGATGGCTCATAGACTGCCCACTGTCTTGCGACCAAAGATAACCTACAATCATTTTCTGACAGTGTGTGTGCGTGCTGCTATGACCCTACATCTACTGGCTAGCCAATAAAAATATAACATAAAATGATGTATCAATGCGACATTGCAAGCAAAGTTCAAATTGCATGTAAGCAGGTAAGCATCTTATGCAGATATAAGCGGTATGTGAGATAAAATAAAGAAGACAGTCATTGTAGTGGTAGCTGTTTATTCCTTTATTTTGTTTTTACTTTGCATGCTGGTAATGTTTACCGCTAGCACATGTTGACAATGAGGGTTTTTTGTACATTCTACATACCATCATACAGTCTTCATACCTTTGTTTATACGTACATGAGCAAAGGTATGTAGACCTATGATCTACGTACCATCACACAGTCTACATACCTTTGTTCATACCTGTTAAAGTATTCCTGAACCAGAAACCATGATTCAACAGTGAGGTGCGCACCCTGCTTAGAGCACAAAATGATGCCTTTAAGGCTTACGAAGATTCATGCTGGTCCCTGTGAAGAGGCATCAAAACAGCCAAGTGCAAATATAAACACATCGAGTAGCATGTCAAACTTTTACCGCTCTGCCATCGAGAGTCTCCTGACCTTCTGCTGTACAGTGTGGTTCAACAGCTGTACTGCAGAGGATAGGAAGGCCCTGCAGCGGGTGGTGAGGACGGCAGAGCGGGGAATTGCAGCTACACTACCCCCATCAGTTACATTTACACTGGCAGACTTCAGAGGAGAGCCAGTGGAATTATCAGGGACCCCACACACCCTGGACACCCCCTTTCTCCCCTCTCCCCCTGGAAAAAGGTACAAGACACTGAAAACAAAAACTAACAGACTCAAGAACAGCTTTTACCCGCAAGCTGTTAAACATGCAACACCACCACCACCGTTGTCGTCACATACTATGACTGAATAACCATCATTCAGACCAGGGGTCACCAACGCGGTGCCCGTGGGCACCAGGTTGCCCCCAAGGACCACATAAGTCGCCCGCAGGCCTGTTTTTAGAATAGCACAACTCACTAATGAGCTGCGTTTAAAATTAATTTTTGATTTTTATTGTTGATAATTATTGTGAGAAATCATTAACGTGATCAGTGTCTTCACATAGATGAGTATCAATAATCATTATTGATAATGTATAACTAAAGGCAAACTGAGCAAATGTGTAATTTCAGGAGAGCCTATCAAACTGGTAGCTCTTTGTATGACTCAGTACCCATGAAGTAGCTCTCAGTTTCAAAAAGGTTGGTGACCCCTGATTCAGACTATCTTCCTGGAGGGTGCAATATTATTCTTTAAGAGCCATACTCATGTTTAAGTGCAATACTCATGTTTAAATGCAATACTCATGGTTATGTGCAATTCTAATGTTTAGAGCAGATCTCGAACATCATATAACATTATAGCATCATGCACCTTATGGTTAACAAGCTCTACCTCTCACCCTGTGTATAACATTTGACATGTTATGCACCCTTTTGTATATGTCTGTAAATGTGTGACTATGTGGAAAAATGTATAAGTCTGTATATGTGTAAATTTGGGGATAAATGTATGATTGCATATACAGTATATATGTATGTGTGTCTATATGTGTACATGTAGGTACGGGTATATGTAGGTATATTCAAGTTTATTATATCTATGTCGCAAAGTGTGATTTGTAATGATCTTATAAGATCACACTTAAAGTAATATGTACAGAAAAATAATACCGTTCAATACAGTAGCTGGCAAAAATTTATATAGGTGATGAATAGTACTATTCATGGTATAAAATTCTTTTGCCACATGTTTGCATGTGTATTTTTTTTATTTTGTATGGTATTTTGTGCACAATATATCCTAAAGATCTTTACACAGGTCATATCAACATCTTGATTCTTTCAGGTCCATCGTTGGAATGACCATGTATAACCAGGCCACGCAGGAGATTGCAAAGCCATCTGAGCTCTTGACCAGCGTGAGAGCATACATGACAGTGCTGCAGTCCATCGAGAACTATGTGCAGATTGACATAACCAGAGTGTTTAATAATGTGCTATTGCAGCAGACACAACATCTCGATAGCCATGGAGAGCCAACCATCACTAGCCTCTACACAAACTGGTGCGACACCAACGTTTTCTCATATAAAAAGTAACTTGTAACTGAAGCAGTGCATACACCATCATTTTAGTTAATTAAATGTGAAGTAGTCAGTATTTTTAATGTTACTCATACACACAGTGTTAAAGTATGAAGATTTTATTAAAGATTTATTTAAGCCATTGTTTCAAAACAGCTGTATTATGAAACTGGGAAAACAAAAAGTTTGGACTCCTACTGTATGGTCTGGAATGCTTAATTGGATTTGGATTGGACTCTTGTCAGTCATTTTATAGACATTCCTGCAACCCTCAATAATGTCTTCAGTTACCATAAAGATAAATGTGTTTAGAGTTGCAATTTTACATTTGCATTCTAAATATACATTTAGTGGTATTCTTCAAGGCTCCATTTTTGGACCTATTGCGTTCATGCTAAAATAAGTGTTAGTATTAATATAAAGGTCACCTGTGGTCTGTACGGTGCATATAGTTGCTCCTGATGTATTCACTGTCTACAAACAGACGTTAGTGTGCATTGGTTAAATACATGTAAAAAAAAAAAAATGATAAAACTGATTAAAACTGATAAAAAATGAAAGACTGAAGAAAAATAAAACCAAGTCCAAACAAGGTTTAATGGCAGTGATGACTACTAATTTTTTAAATCTGTGTTTACGAAGGAGATTCAATGGCAAATGGGCCCCTATGTACCCCTTTTAAAAGAAAGATAAAAATTTTATAATCAGTTGATCATGACTATACATAGTCTTACTATAGTCAGACTATTTTTAGACTATAATAGTTTTACTGTTAAGAGCATGAGTCTAAAGTATCAATAAAGACTTTGTGCAATGTTAAGTGTGCTCACTCTTCTCATAGGTATCTGGAGACTTTGCTTCGGCAGGTGAGCAACGGACACATAGCTTACTTCCCTGCTATGAAAGCATTCGTCAATCTTCCGACTGAGAATGAGCTTACTTTCAATGCTGAGGAGTATTCTGATATTTCTGGTAAACTCTATTTCTTTAAGAATATTAAAGAAATATTATTTCTTAGTAGTGTTTGCAACCTTACTTTGGAGTAGTTCTGCATGTTTTGTCATTCAAGTGTTCTGATCTCTTTCTTTGTTAAACATTTTTATGTAAAATATTTCATGAATCAAGCGTCATGATATGTTGGTTTTGCTTGTGTTGATGTTCTGAAATGTCTTTTTCTCTGCCTTTAATTTAGAAATGCGGTCGCTCTCCGAGCTTCTGGGTCCATATGGAATGAAGTTCCTTAGTGAGAGCCTCATGTGGCACATCTCCTCCCAGGTGGCTGAGCTGAAGGTGAGGAGCTCATCCATGGGGAAGCTGACAGGGATTCAAGGGAGTGTCTGCGATTCATGTTTAGCTGTTGACAGGTTTTGGAAATTATCATACCCAGACATTCTTTAGCCATCAATATGTGGCAGTTATGGGAGGTGAATAACATTTGATTATATCCTTACAATGTGGGAAAGAATGGTATGTATCAGGCAGAAAGTGAAGTCAGTTCTCAAAGCTGATGTGTTGGGAGCAGGAAAAATAAGTAGACTTTATGGATCTGAGTGACTTTAACAAGGGACCACATCATGAAGGCTGAAGTACTTGGTCTATTCAGTTGTCCAAAACAGCAGGTTTTTGTCGGGTGTTCCTGGTATGTAGTGGTAAGTACCTACCAAAGGTGGTTCTAGGAAGGACAACCAGTGAACTGGCCAGAGTGTCATGGCTACCCAAGCCTTATTGATGTACATGGGAAGCATAGGTTAGTACATCTGGTGTGATCCCACTGAAGAGATACTGTAGCACAAACTGATGAAAGTGGTAAGGCTTATTATGATCGAAAGGAGTCAGAACACACTGCATTACAGCCTGCTGTGTATGAGGCTGTCCTGCTGTAGACCAGTCCGGTGGTTATAATGTTATGGCTGATCGGTGTATACATTTACATTTAAAGCAGTTGACAGATGCCTTTATCCAGAGCAGCTTGCATTTAACATTTACATGCAGCTTAGTAGTTGTAGGTTGAGGGCCTTGTTCAAGGGCTCAGCTGTGGCAGCTTGGTTGTACTGTGGCTTGAAAACCCGTCCTTCAGATCAGTAACCCAGAGCCCTAACCAGTGAGCCACCACTGCTCTTTACTGTATCGTAAAGGCTTTTTTTTATTTTTGTAGGAACGGACTGCTCTGTGTTAATATAATATAGCTATGCTTATATATTAGTATACTGTCTCTCTCTCGCTCCATACACACACACACACACACACACACACACATATATAAATATATATATACATACATGACTGTATAAAATAATTGTTATTTGAATGTCAACGCGTGTAAAGAATCTGAAACCCAACCCACTATCAATCATATATTTCCCTCTGGACTGTGAAAATGTGTGCTTGAAAGTCTGCAAGATTTATGCGTTTTTTACATGCAAGCCTTTTCTCTCCACCTGAAAATAATTTATAGTTGGAAAGGATAGTTTTGCTGATCTGATTTTTGTTGTTGTTGTTCATGGTCTTACTCTTTACACCATGCTGTTTTTGCCTAATGTGAAACATATTCCTGTTCATGGGTGTTAGTGTAAACAGTTACCAGCTGAGCGCTATCATATCTATTATTACTTCTGTTTTAATCTAAACATAGAATAAGGACGTGTGTGTGTATGCGTGTGTATGCTCTATATCAGCGTGTTAGTTGTATAAGTAGAATGATCACAGTCAGGCTCTTAAAAAGGTTCCAGGTGCTTCTAATCCAAAGAGATCGTCAGAGAGGAAACTTGTGCTATGTCTCAATTTGCATGCATGCGTTCTTCCGAATTCCTCAACAGAGTTTGACCAAACTTTCACTAATTACTCTCATTCACTCTTCCTCATTTGCTGAACCGCTTAATTCTACTAGGAGCGGGGATGCTTGTGCCTATCTCAGCCGACACTGGGCACAGGCGAGGTATACCCTGAACAGCTCACCAGACAATGGCAGGGCAAACACAAATAACCATTTACACTCACATTTAGGGGCAGTTTAGAATAGCCAATTAGCCTAATGTGCATGTCTTTGGACTATGAGAGGAATCCCACACAAGCAAGGGGAGAACTTGCAAACTCCATACAGAACACCCGAGTGGGGAAATCGAACCCAGGACCTTGTTGTTGTAAGGCGATGTGCTAACCACTACACCACCGTGCTCCCCCTTTTACCCATTACACACTACTTAAGGCCCATTAGCTGGTACAGGTTTTTGGTCAAGGTCACATGAGGTCAACTTGAGGAATCTTGTGCGCACTCTGCAGGCTGAATACCTGCATTGATTTGGACCACACTTAGGTCAAAGATCAGGGTCACAGCTCAAGCACACATTAAAAAGGTTTATGGTGGAGGCATACCAAGCAGTGCACAGAAAATAATTTTTTTTCCATGTTGCCAGTGGCGCAGTTGTCAGTAAGTGAAATTACATCAATTCCGGCAGGTGCACAACTCTCTGTGGTGTTAAATTTGGCATAAAGCTACCTGGTCAAGTACATGCACAATGTGGATGATGTATTACATTGGACTAATGGGTGCATGCAAATTGAGGCACAGAATTTGTTTTGCTTCATTTTCCCAATACCCTACATTTTGTTTTACAGAAACTAGTGGTGGAGAACGTAGAGGTTCTGACCCAAATGAGGACCAGCTTCGACAAACCTGATCACATGGCCGCACTCTTCAAGAGACTCACATGTGAGTGTACACAGAACCACAGTCTGGGTGCATTGGGGTGTGTGACAGTACCTTGTTTGTTTGGGTTTTTTTTTTTATTTACATATATCTGTTGGACTTTTACACCCGAGCCAGCTAGCTCATCAGGCCAGAGCTTAACCCAGATTTCTGTAGTGTCAAGTGACTAGGAGTTCAACTCCTCCTGGATGGGACGCTAGTCCATCGCAGGTTCCCTTTCCAGTATTTTTTCACTGGTACTCATTTATACTGCTGGGTGGACAGAGGCACACTTGTGGTTAAGACCTTGTCCAGGGGTCTTAGCACGGTGGGGGTCTAACAGGGATTTGAACAATGACCTCTCCATCATGACCCCAGCACCCTAACCACCACACCACCTGCCTCCAGGATCCAAGGCATTAGATCATAGATCACTCAGGAGAAAATACTGTTCTGGATGATAACCGTAAATGTGTGCTCCACGTTCACCAATTCATACTGCTTTCTCTACAACTACAGGGAAGTGTACATGTTCAATTCCCTGGACTTGAAGGGGCAACTGTTTTGAAAGTGAGGGATGATTTAAATCAATCTGCTGTTTTCTTTAGCTGTGGACAGCGTGCTCAAGAGGATGACCATCATTGGAGTCATTCTGTCCTTCCGCTCGCTAGCACAGGAAGCACTCCGAGATGTAAGTGAGACTGCACACACTGATTCTTGTCATGAGACGCAGCATTAAATTACATTAGAAAAAAAAAAACTAACGCTGTGACGTGTACACGACCTCGAGACCAGTGAATGCTTAAATTAGAAAGCGTGCTGTCGTATATTGTAGTACGTGTTTCCTGACCACTTTGTATCCTTTTTGAACCTAACAGCTTTCAGTGTGACTACAGAAAGCACCTTTGCCTTGTTCATGCTTTTAAACAGATAAAGTTTTCATGCATGGGGTGTCTCCAATTATAAAGACATGAACAGAGGCCTAAAACAAACCAGTCTTGTTTATCAGAGCTACTTCACTATATAAGAAGGATTTCTACTGATGTTTAAATAAGAGCACATGTAGTTTATAGAGTTTTTCATTTGTACTCTTTAGGTTTGTTTAATGTTTTAAACAATCCTGCTTTTGTTAAATGTAAAGAATTTTCAAACATGGTTTTAATGCCTATGCCTGTGATTAGCACCTACTGCCGAATTGCCACCAGCCCTTTCTTTTTTCTTCCTGCAAGTTACTCTCACTGTAGATCACACCCATCCAAAAACTTTAGAGAGAGCCTGGCACAACACTTATCTCACAAACTTAACATGACTGTGATCACAAACTTGTATCAGAAGAATTAAAACCGAGCACTCGGGCGCAAACCTCCACCAAGGTTGGTGGCTGTAATAAATATATTTAGAGTTTCTAATGTGTCTCTGTCTTCTTAAGGTTCTTTCCTGCCACATTCCTTTCTTGGTCAGTTCCGTGGAGGACTTTAAGGATCACATTCCCCGCGAAACCGACATGAAGGTAACAAACTGCAATTTATCCACAAACCCAGGCACATACTATCAGACTGTAATAGCAGAGGTTACCTTCTGTGCCCTCTTTTCAGGTGGCCATGAATGTGTATGAGCTGTCCTCTGCAGCAGGTTTGCCCTGTGAGATTGATCCTGCTCTTGTCGTGGCTCTGAGCTCCCAGAAATCTGGTAAGCAGTAAGAGAAGCAGGATGACTTCGATTAGCATGAACAGGATTCTGGTAAATATTACATGAATGACTATAACTGTACTTCAGTACTTTAATAGGAAGTAATTTTCAGTTAGTAATAGAAGAAAGTTCATCCAACTCCATAAAGCTTAGAGATACAGAATTCCATGTTATTCTGTACAATTCCAAACACATGTCCATGTGAATGTTAAAGAAAATAGAAAAGCATCACAAAGGAGCTTTATTAAACTGTCTGACTGTGATGCTAGAAAGTTTGTGCCCCCCTGTAAGGTAGGCTCACATGATACTGATGTTAGACCAATGTGTCCCAGTGCTGTACTGATGTACCAATCTTTACTGATATTTAGCAATGTTTACCGATGTTGCGCCAGTCTTTACTGATGTTTACCGATTGTGTACCAATGTGTACAGATGTATCTATCTTTATGAGGTTGTACCGGTCTTTACCAATGGATGCATACATATATATCCATCTTTACTATGTTGTACTGATCTTTACTGATGTTTACCAATGTATTCATCGTTAGCGATGTTGTACCAATGTTTACTGATGTTTACAAATGTTGTACCAGTTTACAAATGCTATACCAATTTATTTATCTATCTGTCTCCATGTTGTTCTGATCTTCACTGATGAATTAAATGTTTTGAATGGCTAAAAATTTCTCAAATATGGGGAACATTGCTAAAATCGATAAGATTGCAACATCGGAATCCTGTGAGCCTACCTTTTAGATTTTTCTGAATATTTAGGACCTAAAAGGTCATCAGATTTTCTTATATGTCCCCAAAGTAGACAAAGAGAACCCAGTTAAAATAAATGAGATGAAAATATTATCCTTGGCCATTTATTTATTCAGTTTATTTATTTATCAATGAGGGGTTTTGAACATGACATCTATCAGAGTCTGATCCATACAACATGTTTGTGGAAATGTCAAACCAAGACGAATAGTTGTAGTTGATGCTCATTAGAGTGGAAAATGTTCTGAAAAAATCTCTAAAGAATTTGGACACCACCAGTAAACCATCAGATAGAAATTCAAAATCATTTTTAATGGCTCCAGGAATTTCTCTTCTTGGTCAGCTCCGTGGTTCTCTCTGCTTCAAAACACCGGAGAGAAACAAATTGCTGTAGAACTCAACAGCTAGCCAGATGTCAGCACTGGTTCACTCTGTAGATATCTCTAATTGTAATTATAATAGAAATAGTAATAATAATAAATATAAATGTCAGTTCCTGGAGTATGTAAAAGAATACTTTTGGCTGTTCTGGTTGAGACTCATCATCAGAAGACAGATCTCCACTGTTTACTGTCAAAACAGCACGTCAAAGCCAAACTCCACATCACCAAATCGCCCCCAGAGGGTTGTTCTAACACAAATACAAGTTAATTGTTGGACATTAGTAGCGTTTTTTTTGGCATCTTCAACCCAGAGCCTGCTGAGAGAGAAGTTTTCTCTTAGTGCATTCTGCTTTTTCATTTTCTGAGCCAAAATAAAGGTGTTGCAAAGGACTGGTGGAGTAATCCCCCTCTTTTTCTGTGATAACAGAAAACATCAGCCCTGAGGAAGAGTACAAGATCGCCTGCCTGCTGATGGTGTTTGTGGCCGTTTCCCTGCCAACCCTGGCAAGCAACGTCATGTCTCAATACAGCCCTGCAATTGAAGGTATCCGTGATGGAAAGAATAGTTTTAAATGGTTATTATTAAGTGACATTATCAGTGGAATATTTCTGAGGAGTGATGACATAAATGAGGTTCGTGGTGCACCATGGCTTTTCAGGACCAGTAATGGACTACTTTTACATTGAGAATTAATTCAGGGCATGTTTGACTCTGTGTATTTTAGGGCACTGCAACAACATCCACTGCTTGGCGAAGGCGATTAACCAGATTGCTGCTGCTCTCTTCACCATCCATAAGGGCAGCATTGAGGATCGGCTGAAGGAGTTCCTTGCCGTGAGTTCATCACAGTTACACATTCATCAACTTTAACGAGTTTCTTTACATCAACGAGATAGTGACTGATTACGGCGGTTATTTGTCGCAGCTGCTTTTAGTCTTGGTGCTGAATTGGCAGAAAATCAGTTTGACAGGCGTGCACTTATTCTTTAGTCATGATGTGTGTTTGAGAGAAAAGGGAAACCCAAGAAGCTCTTAAAAAACTAAACTAGTAACCCCCCTCTCTATTTCTCTCTCTTTTGCTTTCTCTCTCTTTGCTCCCTCAATCTTTGGCTCCTTTTTCACCTAGGTTTCTATAAATATAACGTCCTTTTCATGTTTCTCCAGTTTTTATGGAATATTTGTTCCACATATTTAATGCTGCATTCAAGCCACAGTAGCAATTATTTCCAACATTAAAAACACTGGTTTCATCGTCTTGGTGAAATTTTGCTTCACAACTGCTTCCCTCCCATTATCTACCAGAGTGATGTCATATCAACGTGGCCACTGTCGTGTAAATTACTTTTACATTTATAACAGTAATGGATATAGGTCTGCTAAAGGCCATTGATTCTGGAGAAAGATTTCAACTTGACAGGCAAACAAAAACACACTGCTTTTGAGTGCGCCTTCAGAAACTCCACCAACCATTTCATGGACGTGCATGGACCAAGGCAACGGCACTAACAGCGAGACCCGCATTTCCTTTCAGGCAGTTGGCGGCAGTGCAGTGCATAAGCACAAACACCTGTTGCTGATTGGCTGCAGTAGTGCTGTATGGCTCACACGGAACCACTTTGTTTGTTTCCCATCTAAAGGGTTGTGTACAAACACTGATCAATGCGGTACTGCAGTTTCAGTCCAAAATGTGTCATGAATGTTTAGTTCACTAGTAATTGAACAGAACCGCAAAGAAAACACTCTTCCTTGTTATTTTCAAGTTGAACATCTTACTACATTACCACTTAGTTTGGATTAAGTAATACAGTACTACATTTTACACCATTCCTCAATGACTTTCTTTATTAATTGCTGCATACATTAAAGAAAGGGTTTTTTTCCCCCTCCACAGAACTGTGTACTACGAACTATGGGAAAACTGCTCAGAAGTTGCTCATGTCTGAAGCCTTGTTTGCTGAAGTTTTGCTTTTTATCTCCAATAGGGGTTATGAGATTGGTCATGTGTGTCTATCTACGTGACGGTGTTCATGATAACTTGAAAACTAATGGACAGATTTCCACAAAATCTTAACCAAATGTGGGTTTTGGGCCAACAAAGAACTGATTTGAATTTCAATGTGTTCGATCTGTTTCCGGATCCAGAACAGTTTTGGAGGATTTTTTTGAAACTGTGCAAGAAGATGGAAGTCACCCAGAATGCCATAGGAGGGAAAAAATAGAGCTCAAAATTAGTGTGGCACAGACCACAATGGAGCACTGTAATTCTACATCATCTGCCACTATAACGCATGTAAAGATGAATCTGCCCTACTTTGGTGAAGGTTTGCAATCTGGGTGCATTTTTTTTTAATTAATTAATTAATTAATTTGTTTGTTTGTTTGTTTGTTTGTTTATTTATTTCTTCCGAATGCTTTCATGGCATAGTTCAACTTGTATAAGCTTAATTAGTTTAGATACAGCTGTCAAAATGCCTCATCACATCATTTATACCACAGAATGGATCTGAGTGAAGGAATCAGTGATTATTTTCTTTCTGATATTAGGGACGTGAAAAAAGATCAGTCGAGCACCAAACCTCTGGACGAGACTTGTGTTTAAGTACCATGATTTTAACTGAGTCTTAGTGACACCAAGACTGATGATGTGGATGATGCTGATAATCAAAACTGAGAACTTTGTTAACTTTTCATTGATTTTTGCCCAAGTAGGTCTTGTCATATATAATGTAGGCAGAGCTTCTTTCATTTCATTATTATGGAGTTTGTGTCAAACTTTAAATGCAGTTTGTTCACTCTTTGGTGTAGACAGAGTTCACAACTTAAACTTTTCTTCTGCTGTAGAGACACTGTTCATGTGAAAGAGAAACGCATCTAATTAGCTGTGATTTTTTTGTGTGCTTGCTCAGCTCGCCTCCTCCAGTTTGCTGAAGATCGGTCAAGAGACAGACAAGACGACCACCAGGAATCGCGAGTCTGTTTATCTTCTCCTCGACATGGTGAGATCCTCCACGCATCATTTTATCAGATCCTCACCAGTTTGAGTATGTTGTAGCACTGATGTATTGAACTTTCGTTATTAGTTGAAATAGCAGATGAAATGTCTCAGCTGTTTGTAGTACTGTTATAAAATAAATAAATAAAAAACACGCACAGCCTTATGGGATTTCTGTTTGATCACCCGTCTGCAGTCATGCAGTCCATATCTGTCGTCTTGTGATCAGAGGGGAGCTTGTGTGGGATTTGTCTGAAGGATTAGCAGCCCTTTGAAGTGTAATCTACAGGCAGCTGGGCTCTGCTGGGTAATGGAAAGTGACGAAAGTCTAGATTAGGCTGAGAACGTGTTCGTGTGTGTGTACTCCACCCAGTGCCAGACCTGTTTTACACATAAACACACACTCGCACACACCCACACACCCATAGCAGACTGGCAAGCCCACCACCAAGCACTGAAATTTGTTCTTACCTGTGTGTGTGTGTGTGTGTGTGTGTGTGTGTGTGTGTGTGTGTGTTTTCTAGATTGTTCAGGAGTCTCCTTTCCTCACCATGGACCTGTTGGAGTCGTGTTTTCCGTATGTGCTTCTCCGAAACGCCTACCACGCCGTCTACAAGCAGTCGGTATCCGCTTCTGCGTGAAACCTGACCAGTCACATTCCACACACACTCCTCTCTATCCATTCTCAGTCCTACCGGCGCAACACTTCGTATGGGATCAAATCTTCATTAAAATGCTGAAAATTAAAAAAAAAAAAAAAAAGAGCAAGCGGTTATCGACCAATTAGAAGAAACTACAAGTTTTTTGTTTGTCAAAGACTAGTAACACTAAATATAATTTTTGATGGGGTTTTTTTTCCTTTTAATTTGTTTTATTTTTTTAGAGTGGGATGTGGAAAGGGAATTTGCAAATGATTTCCAAAAAAAAAAGATGAACCAAGTATTTCACAAGTATGTGTGTTGTGAGGGTGGGTTGGGGTGAAATTATAAAACACCATGTTATGCTAAAACACTAAAACACTATGAAAAGAAACAGTGGTTTATTTCGGTGTTGTCCTAGCTCTAATCTGTGTGGGTTAATGCGTGCGTTCCTTCTCTAAAATCGTTTTTTATTACTAGTATCACGTTCATCAGTTTTTTTGACACATTTGCCAAAATAATAAGACACATAGCATCTCATTTGATTAAGCAGAAATGTGGGTAACTCGTGTGTTCTAAAAGAAGCCTATGGTGGTGTTTGTATAAAGCATATTATAATTTTTTAACTAACTTTCATGATGCCTTATGGCATTCCGAGACGTTATTGTAACTTCCTGTGTGGTTATGATAAACATTCGTACATATTTATTGAATGTTTATAAGTTGCCCTTCTCCTCCTTTCCCTTTGACCAATGTTATATGTTTTTTCTTTTTTTTTCTTTGATTTTTCTTTTTCTTTTCTTTTTTTTTTTTTTGGAAATGACCATGTATATCTTCCATAGCATTAAATAAACATTGGGTCATATGCACTCGACCCTTGTGCTGTCCTTCTGACTTTGATTTTTCACTGCTTGCTAGGGGGTCAAAGGCAAAACTTTTTTTTTTACAGTACAACACCGGCTTTTAAAATGTTTTACTGTCATAAAAACAAAAATATGTTAAATGGTTGGAACTCTGTGTAAATAAAAACAGAATGCAATGATTTGCAAATCTCAAACCCGAGCTAAGGGACAAGGCCGAAAATCAATATTGGATGCTTGTGGTCTCCAGGCCCTCAGGTGGCAATGCATAAATATAGGCATGATTCTGACATTGAAATCACTGCATGGGCTCAGGAACACCTCCAGGAGTCATTGTCAGGACAAAGTTTGCAGAGATGCAGGCTTTTGTACTGACTGCTGAAAACAAGCCGGATGGTCCCTCTTTGCATTATTCTGGAGGACTCCAATTTGCCTCAGTCCATTTTAAATAAGTTTTGACCCAGAGAAGATGGCTGCCTTTTGGGGTGATGTTCACATACAGCTTCTTATTTGCATGATTGAGCTTTAACCTGCATTTGTTTATAAAATGGCCACAGTGTTCACAGTAGGTGATTTGTAGAGGTGTTCCTGAGCCCACATGGTGCCTGTTTTTAATGCGGTGCTGCCTGAGGGCCCAAAGATCACAGGCATCTAATTGATTTTTAACCTTGTCCCACAAAAAAATTTTTTTTCCAGATTGTCAGTCTTAGGATGATATTTTG
The DNA here is from genome assembly GCA_028564935.1 of Neosilurus hyrtlii. Lineage (NCBI taxonomy): Eukaryota > Metazoa > Chordata > Actinopteri > Siluriformes > Plotosidae > Neosilurus > Neosilurus hyrtlii. The sequence goes on along the minus strand of JAOUQZ010000047.1, from coordinate 28,455,241 downwards.
TACTGTAGATGATGAGATCAGACTTTACAATTTTTATGCTGAGAAACATATGAAAATTGTTCCACATATAAATGCCTTTTTTATTTGTTTTTATTTATTTTAAAAAAAAATTTGAAATTGCTGAAGGGCCAGATGCTCTGTTTATACCCAGTCATTATACTGACTGGTTGCCAGTTAGCTAAATAAGATGTAAAATGTTTTACTAGCGGTCTCTTTTTAGTACCACTTATTTTTCCAGTCTTTTGTTGCCTTGTTCCAAAATTTAACGTGTTTCTGCCATCAAGTTCAGAATTAGCAATTTGTTTATGAAATATTCAAATGTCCCACTTTCTACACTTGGTCTGCTTTCTGTGTTCTGCTGTGAATAAAATATGGGTTTCTGAGATTTGTAAATCCTAGCACTGTTTTTACTTACATTTTATACAGCGTCCCAACTTTTTTTTTGGAATTAGGGTCGTAATTGTAAAATAAAGCCGCAAAGGCCATGGCAGGAGACACAAAAGCTTCAACATGATAATTTTTAATAATTTTCCACCCAGAATGCTCAGTGGTTCCAATATCTTGAAAAAATAAACTGCTTCAATTTGTGAATTTAAAATGGAAGAAGTGAAAGTGTGACTAAAGTATTTCATGTGCACAGATTAAGATGTTGTATCTCGGTGATGTTGAATATCACATGTACAAGAAAATTAAATAAACTTTTTTGCTCTCTCCAGAGCTCTGTACAAACTTGTGCACTATTTTAATTAAAATCAATGTCTTTCCAAGCCACTCATACAGATAAACAGTATAGGGGGTTTAGTATAGGACAGTATATGAGTGTTTTTGTTTTTTTTCCCCCTCCAGATTTTACGATTGCTCAATGGTGGCTCAGTAGTTAAGGCTCTGGGTTACTGCCTCAAAAGTCAGGGGTTCAAGCCCAAGTGCTTGCCACTGTTGGGTCCTTGAGCATGCCATCAGTTGTATGGAAAAAGAAACAAATGTACGTGGTTCTGAATAAGGGCATCTACAAAATGCTGTAGATATACCAATTATTCATATACATTTTTTTAGGCGGGGGGGAATTTTTCTATTAATTGTTTACCTTTTACATGTATACTACTCATTATTTCTTTCTTGTTTTGTCTTTGACCCATATACCAGAGTTACTAAAACAGTATGGTGACATGGGGGTCAGGAGGTACCATATAGCAGTTGTAAATGCATCATCTATAAAGCCAAACATTTGTGAGCATCTAAGCATCATACCCATATGTGGTTCCTCACTTAACAATGTTGGGTGTGCACAATATTCTGGAATGTCATTATAATCTGTAGTGTTAAAATTTCCCTTCATTGGAACCTAGTGGCCCAAACCTGTATCAGCATGACACTACCTATACCAAAAACAAGCTACATGAGAACATAGTCTGCCAGCGGTGGAGTGGAAAAGCTTGAGTGTCCTGTGAAGAGACCTGACCTTAAAACCACCAAACAAACTTGTGGGATGAGCTGGAACACTGACATCACCCTTCACCCAAACGTCAGTGTTTGACTTCAGTAATTCTCTTGTGAATGAACTGCGATCTCTTCAGCCAAATTCCAAAGATTAGAGGAAAGACCTTGCAGAAGAGTGGAATTTTTTTGGAATGGGATGTTCACCAAGCCAACAGACATGTTATGGTATGTATGTGCTTAACTCCTGCTGACTAGTGGGAAACTTTGTGTGTGAAAGGAAATGGCGGCTAATGGAGAGTTAATATTTTAGAACTTTTTTTTATGGTTGTTCATGTATTTCTCCAACTCAGGAAAACGATTCAGGTAGACTTGAACAAGGGAACATTGATTTTTGAACAAAGAAAATTGATGTCAAAGCAAAATTGCAATATTGAAATGACCTTAACTTCCTTTATTTTTATAATCCAAAAAAAAAAAGTTAACCCCATTCCAATGTTGTTGCACTCCATCAAATTTGGATTTATTTATTTATTTATTTTATTTATATTTACCAAGATCCATTTTTGCTGAGAACTGTCTTGATTTTTTGAGGAAGCACTATGAGATGAACCAGTTTTTGTATCCAACTGTACCAGTAAGTAGTACATTATTTTTCTTTTAACTTCCTATGTACAAAGACATTTGCATTGAAGAAAACACTTTAAAACAAGCAAACAAAAAAGATCAATACTAAGCTATAATAATAATTATAATAGGAATAATAATAATATTTAATTCTAAGCTAATTTTTTGTTAGCGTGTCTGACACAGCAAGAAGGTTCGAGCCCCAAGGTCAGGCATTTCTGTGTGGAGTATGCAGTGACTCTCCTTGCTTGCATGGGTTTCCTCTTTGTATTCCAGTTTCTTTCCACAGTCCAAGGACATGCACATTAGGAAAAGTGGCTGTTCCAAATTGCTCCTAGGTGTGAGTGTGAATGGTTGTATGTGTGTGCTGGCCCTGGTAAGCAGTGCAGGGTATCCCGCCTTCGCCCAGTGTCATCTGAGATGGGCTGCAGCCTCCCCACAACCCTAGTAGGAGTTAGTGGTTTGGTAAATGATTGAGTGAGAGTGTAAGTGATTTATTTATTTATAAATGACAGTGATTCCAAGAAGCAATATGGTGGCCTCTCTAAGAAACCCTTGGAAGTAGCTGAGGAGTCCTGAATGCCCTTAGCCCAGATATAAAAATCCAACAGGGCGTTCCTGCCACCTGAGGCATTATTTCAACAAATCACAGAGGGTTCCCGAGTGAGGTATGGTTTAGGTCATGTTGTCTATGTGCCAGATTGAAATACATGATACTTTTTAAAACAAAACCTCAATGTCCGGTGTTAGCTTTCTGTTAAAACAGATAAGGTTACAACTTGACAGAGTCATTAGTATTTTTAATAAAAAATAAATAAAACTTGTTAGCAGTTATCACAAACTGCTAAATATAGCTAGCCTGACTACAGTAAACAGATGTTGTGTTTATAAATCATTAAAGCACTAAACTGATAGTATTCAATGAGGTTGAATGTACTCATCTCTGCAGAACTTAATGGTATTTAGAAGAATGTTTCATTTATAATGCACCTTTTAATAAACCAAAGAAGCTTCAACTTAACGAAGCACAACTGGCATCAGTGTATCGGGGGAAAAGAAGCTCAACAATGTACCCACTAAACTTGAATGGAGTCCTCAACAGAGCTGTTTGCTGGAAACTGGACCTGGTGCACTTGAGAAAGTAAAGTATATGGCATCCTGAGGAAGATCTGGAAGTACTGAAGAAATACTGAACACCCAAAGATGTCAGCCTGAAAATTCAACCTTGGTCACAACTGGGTTTTCTACTGGGACTGTGATTTTAAGCACACCTTTAAAGTTGGAAGAAAATATTTTAGACAGCACATCTGGCTGAAGAAAAGGTCAAATATTCTGTTGAATAGTATGTTGTGTAAGGCTACTCCAAGTATGCAAACAGACTTAATAATAAAAATAAAATAACAGCTTTAAAAGCTTATTAGCTCCCGCCCACAAAGTGGGAACGAGTTCCGTCTGTTTGTATGTCACACTTTAGTTTCCGGACATTTACTTTCTGCGTGCTCAAGCTGGGGCTTTCAGCCTTGATATGCTCGCTCACTACTATGAGTACTTTTCAAGGTCACAGAGGCAAAATTGTATATTGGGTTTCCAGACATTATATTGCCGCTCGCAAGATGGGGCTTTCAAACTTGCTATGTTTGTTCTATATAGGCATATTAAGGAATGATCCTTTCACCTGGAGGATCTGGACCACTGTGGTCTATTTTTTCTAAAATTTGCTCCTGGAGTGCCTTCCCAAAAAAAAAACTACTATAAATTCTTATCTGAAGTGCTATGGTGGCATAGTTGGTCTGCCTCACTGCAAGAAGGTCCCAGGAATCGAGTCCCTGGTTCGGGTGTCTTGTGTGGAGTTTACATTTTCTCCTTGTGTTTGCATCTGTTTCATCCGGGTACTCTGGTTTCCCCCCACAGTCCAATGACGTGAACATTAGGCTATTCCAAATTGTCCCTGGGTGTGGGTGTGAATGGTTAAGTATATGTTGGCCCTGTGATGAATTTGTGAGCTGTTCAGGTTGTACTCCACCAGTCAGCTGAGAGGCTCTGCAAACTAATGAATACTCCTAAGTTTTGTGATTCAACTTAAACAATTAAAAGGCAAATTAATACTAAATAGTAAAGAAGTGGCTATAAACACTTGGTCCCTTAAAAATTTAGCAAATAAAAGATGAAATAAAGCAGCACGGTGGCATTCGGGTTAGCAAGTCCACCTCACAACAAGAAGGTCCTAGGTTTGAGGCTCAGATGTTTAGGTGTGGAGCTTTGCATGTTCTCCCCGTGCTTATGTGGGTTTCTTCCAGGTACTCCAGTTTCTTCCCACAGACCAGACATGCCATTAGGCTAATTGGCTGTTCCAAGGTTTTGCCCCAGGTGTGATTATGAGTGTAAATGGTGTTCGGCCTGCAATGTTCTGCCAAGCTCTTCAGCATCAACTGGCATATAACATCAGATCTTTGTTGTATAATAGGGGCAAACATTAGTTTACGTGACGTTACGTTAAGCAAAAAGTAATAATACACACGAGAGTTGTTTCTGAGAGACACATCTGATTTGGGCAACACTAGAATAAACTCGGGGTATGTACATGTCGTCCTTTCTTTTCTTCCTCTGTCTGGATTTCAGCTTTATCTTTATTTGATCACTGTTGTGCCAGTCAGTCGGTTTGTTTGCTATTTACACCTACATTCATCAAGAGGAATCCTTATCACCTCCTCACACATGTGAGCAGTTAACACCCTGTTAAAGCATCTCCTGCACTAATTGACACTAATTGGAGCAGCTGTTGTGGATGTTGACTTAATGTGTTTGTTGGCTTGCAACCTTGTTGACCTGGTGTTTTAATGTCAGTGCCAAAGGAACCGATGAGCCGTACAAATCAGGTGTGGTCTTTAAGTAATAACATTTCCTATGAATGGTCTGTTTTGGAAATTTGTGCCAAGAACTAAGTGGATATGATTACAAATGCTGTCATCAAGTCAGGGCTGCAGTGGGAGACAAAATAATAAATATTTATGTTCCATTCAAGTCCTTCGGGTTGCCTAACATCAGCATGTGGCTTTCGAATCAGTATGCGATGATTTTATTTTAATGTATGGTAAATTAACCCTGTGATTAAATGGAAGTGAATATTGGTTTATTTATTTTCTTTCAAAAGTTCATTGTATTTTGCTGGTGAAATTCCCAGTATGATTCATGCAGTGTTTATCCACAGTCTTCCCAACATCAATAACTCAAGCAAAATGGCATCCTCATAACTCTCAGATAAGATTTGTGGACTCCTTATTTCTAAGAAGAAGGTTCTGTGATACCTTTTTAAATACAATTTTAGATACAGTAAAGTACTTTATCATGAATAGTGAATATTGGTCTAAAATAAACAAGAATTTATTTGAAATACAGGTTGTGTATTTGCTTCAGTCAGGCTTCCTATCCCTGGTCCTGAAGGACCCCTGCCTTGCACATTTCAGGACACACCTGATTGTACTAATTAGCTAATTAACAGCTCTTCATTCATGAATAGAAGTGGGTGTAACAGAACAAGGAAGGCATTAAAATGTGCAGGACGGGAGTCCTCCATGAGTTCAGCTTAAATCTCAGTTAATTTTAGGTTGGGGGGGGGTTTAAATAATTATTTTTTACTATCCAATTACATCATTAGCAAATTGAAAAATAAATCGTAATTCATTCATCTTCCAGGGGGACGCCAAGGCGTTCCCAGACCAGCCGAGAAATGTAGTTCTTGAGCATGTTCTGGGTCGACCCCGAGGTCTCTTCCCAGTGGGACATGCCTGAAACAGCACACCAGGGAGGCGTTTGGGAGGCATTCTTATCAGATGCCCGAGCCACCTCAACTGGCTCCTCTCAACGTGGATGAGCAGCAGTTGACAGAGCTTCTCACTCAATCTCTAAGGGAGAGCCCTGCCACTCTTCTAAGGAAGCTCATTTCAGCCACTTGTATTTGCGATCTTGTTCTTTTGGTCACTGCCCAAAGCTCATGACCATAGGTGAGGATAGGAACATAAATCCACTGGTAAACTGAGAGCTTTGCCTTCCGGCTCAGCTCCCTCTTCATCATGGTGGACCGTGATCCTGGGAGCTATGTTGTCGGGGGCATTATGCCCATGGTAGGGTCACTCAAGGCAAAAAGGTCCTAGGTGATGGTCCAGACTAACCGCAGTTCAGAAGACCTCTATGAGCATTATTTCAAGGACACAGTTTCCCTTGCTCAGTAGCGGGTTACTGGGGTCTTCCCTGGAGTCAGGCCTGGGGAGGGGCTTGAAGGCGAGCACCTGGTGATCAGGTTTCTGCCCATGGACCAGCCCGAAGAGGAGGCATGAGTCCGCCCTCGCATAGACCCGCCACCTGTGGGAGGGGCAATAGGGGTCGGGTGCAGTGTGAGCTGGGTGGCAGCTGAAGGCATGGGTTTTGCTGGACTGATCCTCGGTTACTGACTCTGGCTTTTGGGACATGGAATGTCACCTCTCTGGTGGGGAAGGAGTCTGAGCTGGTACGTGAGGTTGAGTGATACCGATTAGATATAGTCGGGCTCACCTCAACATATAGCTCGGGTTCTGGAACCACCCAGCTCGGGTTCTGGAACCACCCATCTCGAGAGGGGCTGGACCTTGTTTTATTCTGGAGTTGCACATAGGGAAGGGCAGCCAGCTGGTGTGGGCATCCTTGTTGCCCCATGTCTCTATGCCCACATGTTGGGGTTCTCCCCGCTTGACGAATGGGTAGCCTCCCTCTGCCTATAGGTGGGGTGACAGGTCTTAACTGTTGTTTGTGCTTATGTACCAAATAACAGTTCAGAATACCCACCCATTTTGGAGTCTCTAGGGGGTATGCTAGAAGGGACTCTCTTGTTATCCTCTCTCTTTATCCCATGTGGGCAATGACAGTGTGACCTGGAAGGGTGTGATTGGTAGGCACGGCCTCTCTGATCTGACCCCGAGTGGTGTTTCGTTGTTGGACTTCTGTGCTTGCCACAGTTTGTCCATCATGAACACTATGTTCGAACATAAGGGTGTCCATAAGTGCACATGGCGCCAGGACACCCTATGTTCGATGATCGATTTTGTAGTTGTGTCATCGGGTTTGCGGCTGAATGTTCTGGACACTCAGATGAAGAAAGGAGCTGAACTGTCAATTGATCACCACCTGCTGGTGAGCTGGCTCAGATGGCAGGGAGGCTGCCCTCCAGTCCTGGGAGACTCAAGCGTGTAGTTAGGATCTCCTGGGAAGGGGTTTCCTGTTAGAACGGACTTGAACTCCCACCTCCGGTAGAGCTACAACCACATTCCAATGGAAGCCGGGGACATAGAGTCCGAATGGGCCATGTTCTGTGTCTCCATTACTGAGGTGGCAGCCTTGAGCTGTGGCCGGAAAGTCATCGCTGCCTGTCATGGCGGCAACCTCCAAACCAGGTGGTAGACACCTGTGATGAGCGGGGCTGTCAAGCTGAAGAACGAGACCTATCAGGTCCTTTTGGCCTGTGGTATTTCCGGGGCAGTGGACGGGTACCGACAGGCCAAACGTGCTGCAGCCTGGGCTGTCGCCGATGCAAAATCTCGGGTGTGGGAGGAGCTCGGTGAGGGCCTGGAAAAGGTTCTGGACTACCACCCAGTGCCTCAGGAGCGGGAAGCAGTACTCAAAGAACACTTTACAGTGGAAGCTGCTCACCTTGACTGGGGATGTTGTTGGGAGGTGGAAGGAATACTTTAAGGACCTCCTCAATCCAATCAACATGCCCTCTGTGGAAGAGGAACCGCCTGGGGGTTCAGAGGGGGGTCTGCCCATCACTGGGGCAGAGGTGGCCTGGGTAGTTAAAAACCTCCTTGGTTGCTGGGCTCCAGTGGTGGACGACATCGGTCCTGAATACCCTAAGGCTCTGGATGTTGTAGCACTGTCTTGCTTGACACATCTCTACAACATTGCCTGGTCATTGGGGCCATACTTGGTAGTTCCCCTTTTTAAAAAAGGGGGGCGGAGGGTGAGCTCCAACTATCATGGAACCACACTCCTCAGCCTACCCCGGAAAGTCTATTCAGGAGTACTGGAGAGGAGGATCCGGCCAGATTCAGGAGGAACAATGTGGTTTTTGTCCTGGTTGCAGCACTCATGACCAGCTCTACACACTCTACAGGATCCTGGAAAGGGCATGGGAGTTTGCCCAACATGTCCACATGTGTGTTGTGGACTTGGAGAAGGTTTTTGACTGTGTCCCTTGGGCTATCTTGTGAGGTGTGCTCCTGGAATATGGTACACCGGACCCATTGCTACAAGCCGTTCGGTCTCTGTATCGCCGGAACCAGAGTTTGGTCCGCATTGGTAACATGTCGAATTCATTTCCAGTGGGGGTTGGACTTCGCCAAGGCTGCCCTTTGTCACCAGTTCTGTTCATAATTTTTATGTATTGAATTTCTAGGTGCAGCCATGTCGTTTAGGGGTTCTGGTTTGGTGGCCATAGGACCTCGTCTCTGCTTTTTGCAGATGATGTCCTTTTGGCTTCATCGAGCCGGGACATCCAGCTCTCGCTGGAGTGATTCGCAGCTGAGTGTGAAGTGACCTGGATGAGAATCAGCACTTTCAAATCCGAGGCCATGGTTCTCAGCTGGAAAAGGGTGGAATGCACCCTTCGGGTCTGGAATGAGGAAATCACTTTAAATTCTGAAATATTTTTATTTATTTTTTTACCCTTACTGAGCATATCATAAAATCGCATTTTCGGTTTGGGGTGACGTTTTTCAAGAACTAAAACAAATAAATGCATTTTTCATTGCTTTGAACAAAAGTTCATCAATTTATGGCACAGGAACATAAGGTTACAAAAAGTCATAACCCTAATGGACAGTACACTGAATATGTGAGTTATGAATGTAAAATGTATCAAATAAATATGATGTATATCAAATAGGCAGCACAGTGGGGTAGTGGTTAGCATGTTCACCTCACAGCAAGAAAGCCCTGGGTTCCAGTACCTGGCTCAGAGAGGGTGTTTCTGTAGAGTTTGCATGTTCTTCCCATGCTTGTGTGGGCTTCCTCTGGATACTCCAGTTTCCTCCCACAGTCCAAAGACATGCACATTAAGCTAATTGGCTGCTCCAAATTATTCTCAGATGCTCTGGTGAGCTGTTCAGGGTGTACCCTGCCTTTGCCCATTATCGGCTGAGATAGACTGCAGCCTCTTCATGACCCCAGTAGGATTAAGTGGTTCGACAAATGAGTGAGTGATTCATATGGGGGATGGGTGGGCTTGGTGAAGGTTTGTACTCTCCAAATGGTTTTATTAGTCTGGTTTAAGTGGAACATCTGCCTTACAAGCTCCTGTGCTGTTTTATAATTTGCATTTGATATAAACAAGCAGTTAAGCTTCCATCACTTACATGTTCGATTAGCCTTATAATATTATAACACCAAACATGTCTTGGTGGATCATCTCAATTTGGGGTAAAATCAAAACTGAAAAATAAACTTTTCAGTTCTGGCTGAACAACCATTAAAAAATCCACTCCATTAGCTTGTGTAAATCTTTTCCTCGTTTATGAAATCAGTTGCATAAATGTGCATGTAAAATTGCTGGGAGAGTGTTTAACAAGTTATTGGAGTGCAGCTGTTTCTTATGGAGGTTACAGAGGCAGCTCTGTAATATTGAAGTAGAGTCTGTCCTTAAACACAATGGCCCAATTGTTTAAATAGCTGCTTTATAATAATAAGAGTAGTTACATTACTTTTGCCACAGGTCACCAGAGAATGGTTTTATTGTTGTAAACTCAGGATGCTGCAATGTACAAGTAATTGGTCTAAGGGTGGATTTCTGCTTATTGGTATTAATGAAGTCATGTGTAGTTTCTATGCCCATAAATACATACTTTATTAAAGCCAGGCATCACAGCCGAACAATGTCTTAAGGAATTATCTTTAAATATATTTTATGAATATTTCATGTTACTCCCATAATACGTCAGTGGTGGATCAGTGTTAAGGTTCTCGGTTACTGGTCAGAACAGGGTTCAAGCCCCAGTACTACCAAGCTGCCACTGTTGAGCCCTTGAACAAGGCCCTTAAAAAAAATCTGATAATCCAGATATCTCTGGTTAAAAAACCTCTGTCAAATGCTGTAAATGTATATGGCTTTAATAGTTGTCTCATGCCTGTCCGTTGTCCATGCGTACTCACAACAGGAAACACAATAAGGCTGCCGCATCCAAAGTCGATGCTGATTGGCTGTTATGTAATACTGACTTTATAAAACTTAAAAACAGATTTATTATTAATAACGAAACTGAAACCCAAAAATAAAGGCTCAGACACATGCAAAATTAAAAAAAAAAACCCACACACAATCTGAATCTGGTAGGTAGACATACTTGCAGGTAAATAAATGTTCATGGAGCAAATGCCGAAATCAGAAGTTTGACAGAACATGAACTTGTTAAACGGATAATTAAACTAACAAGACAGGTGATGCAAATGAAGTGGAAATAAGCTAATAAAAGGAAAGGTGCTGAAAAGCAAACCCAGCATCAGACACACATCAATAAAGACATCTATCATAACACATTTAAGCAATGTCCTAATCTATATATTATCTTGTCCTGATTGTTGCAAAACAAAGAGGTCCTAAAAATAAGGAGTGGAAGCCTTTAGGGTTTGGTACCTGACCTTAAAGCATTTTAGGAATTTTAAGTATTCTAATTGTACTATAGGTTTTCCCTACAGGGCAGATTCATTCCACTCGAGATCTGCAGAGAGATTTCTGTTTCTCTCTGCAACTTCTTGGTAAAGAATTAATAAACCAAATCAGGTTTGTCAACCAGAAAATTGGTAAGATATAAACTTTGCAGTGCTTTGACCCTTTTTATTTACATACATAAAAAATCGGAAGAGTTGGTGCTAAAGAAATTAGGAGATAGATGTTAAATGTGTATTGTCGTGGCAGACACAGTTCAATTTGCCAAGAGACGTTTTTACGCAATTTTATTCCGTCAGAATGAAAAAGCGTTTAGCAGTTCAGCACAACAAGCGTGATCTTCACATGATCATTCAAAGCCCCCAGCCCCTCTAGAGCAAGAGCTTTTATACCCAAATCAGTTCTGTCTTACGATTTGCCACCTTTAATTCCTGGCATACTTGATAAGACAGTGGCTGAGAGATTGTTTACTCCAGGCTTCCTCACTATGTTGAGTTGGTGTCCTTGGGCCATATTTTCCCACTCTTCTCTGATGTAGTGAAAGGCCTTTGTTCAGACGTTTTTCTTCCATGCTCTGTAGATTTGCGCTATGTAGAAGCAGTCGTTTGGGTGTCATCTGGGGAGAGGTTTGTTAGCACGTCACCAGATCCCATTTAAGTAACCCTGCAATTATTCTTAATGCCTCATATCATCTTGTTTCACATTAATCATCATTTAATAATTTACCAAGTTCAACCACAAGTTTAACAACTATAATCACCTCATATGCTAACATGGTTAACATTCTATAGGCCTTCCTTCTAGAGTATGTAACACTGGCCAACAGAAAACCTGCTTAAATCAATTCATAACGTGTTTCATCCTTGCTGAATCATATGACAAATTATAGCCGAATTGAATAGTTAATCTTGGCTGAATCAAATGGCTCAAATTAAATGAATCATGGCACATTTTAGATGGAGCAAAGGACTAAATTAAGATGAGTTCAAATTAAATAATCAAATAGTTTTTCTTAGATATAGTAAATGGCTAAACTGAAGTCGAATGGCTCATCTTAGCTTATCTCATCTGAATCAAATGGCTCAGATTCTGTAGTTTGTCTTGTCTGTCAAATGGCTTATCTGACTAAAATCTTTTTAGCTGAATAAGACTGCTCATTGTGTACATTATCAAGACAGTAGTAGTTTATAGAAATGTTATGGCTTATACACACACACACACACACATCACATTTTCTTATACAGGCTTTTTGAATTGATCTTACAAAAATAGCTTTCAACATATCACTTCCCTTGCCATGCATTTCCTTTTTCTTTTCTCAAATTGAAATCAGTTCTAATATTCTTATCACTTGAAGATTGGGTGGGTTTTCACTAAAGGTGTGATGTTTTAAGTTGTTTAACCTGTCTAGTTGTAAATATTATAAGAAAATGAAAGCAAAAATCTTCACTCACTCATTTGCCAAACTGCCTAATCCTACTAAGGTTGCGGGGAGGATTGAGCCTGTCTCAGCAGACACTGGGCGAAGGCAGGAAACAACTCCCAGACCATAACAAGGCCAACAGCCACACAGCCATTCACACTCACACTGCTAAGGAGCAATTTGGAACAGCCAATTAACCTAATGTGCATATCATTGGACTGTGAGAGGAAATCAATGCCGTAAATCTATCAATTCGCACATGGTTTTCTAAGATCTGCAAAGTATGAGGTTCATAGTGATGCAATAATGTTACCAGGTACCCCAATTAAGACATTCAAAAATTCATAACTTTCTTCATATTTGTCAAACAGTAGATATTTGTATAATTCTGCTGGTCTTTTCAAGATCTATGTATTGATGTCAAAAGTGGTATTGAAAATTTTTTTGGTTACATACCTGACAGGTGCCTAGATATTAGTGGGAAATTTTTTTTCAATTTATTTAAAAAATTTTACTTCCATTTTACATCCATCTATTTCCCATACCACTTTACCCTATTAGGGTCGTGGAGCGAGAGAGGCTGGAACCTATCTCAGCTGACTCTGAGCAAAAGCTGGGTACACCCCGAACAGCTCGCTAATGCATTGCAGGGTCACCACACACCCACACACACAACCATTCACACTCCCACCTAGAGGCAATTTGGAACAGCCAATTAACCTAATGTGCATGTCTGTGACTGTGGGAAGAAACCCGAGTACCCTGAGGAAACCCACACAAGCACTGGGTGACAAAAGCACCGGCCGACACTGGGTGAAGGTAGGGTACACCCTGAACAGGGTCAACACACAGAACCATTCAGACACACACTCACACCTAGGCGCAATTTGGAACAGACAGTTAGATTAAAGTGCATGTCTTTGGACTGTGGGAAAACTTTTTTCTTGCTGTGAGGTGGACGTGCAAACCACAACACCACCTACTTCAAATTTGACTTGATTGATTGATTAATCTTTTCTATTTATTTTTGTTTATTTACGTGTAAATAAATGACATCACTTTCTGGATTAAAGCACTGTGTCCTGCTGCTGCTGTGAGAGTATTTACTGCCTGGTGTAACGTGTTGTGACGTGAGGTAGGATTGAAGGGGAGGAGGTCTGTCGGCACGTCAGAATGTCCCAGGTCCTGCCCAGTGACGTCACTTTGGGGCTACACCTGCGCGCGCACTCGTGCAGAGCGCTTTATTATAGCCCGGGTCTGGAGAGCGCAGCGCACAATCACCCCGAGCGCGGACAGACAGACAGAGAGACAGACAGACAGACGTGACTTCCGGCCAGCACTGCTTGTGGAGAGCTTTTCCCCTCTTTCTTGTGTGCCTGGTAGGAGGACGATGAGATCGGTGCACACACTGGCGTGAGGCAGACGCGCGGAGTTGGGGAAACTTTTGCTGGGCGCCGGAGACCTGGAGCGCTGCTGTTTGAGACTCTTCCAGATTCGATCACCGAGACAGATGTGGCGTGTCTTCCTCCCTGACATGGTGTGCGTGGTGGCCGCGGCGGCGTGCCTGGTGCTGCTGTGGTGTCCGAGTGGAGCCGCTCTGGCCGGCTCGTGCGAAACGGTGCGCATCCCGCTGTGCAACTCCATGCCGTGGAACATGACCAAGATGCCCAACCACCTGCACCACAGCACGCAGGCGAACGCGGTGCTCGCCATCGAGCAGTACGAGGCGCTGCTGGACACCGGCTGCAGCCCGGACTTGCTGTTCTTCCTCTGCGCCATGTACGCGCCCATCTGCACCATCAGCTTCCAGCGCGACCCCATCAAGCCGTGCAAGTCGGTGTGCGAGCGCGCCAAAGCGGGCTGTGAGCCCGTCCTCAAGAAGTACAACCACACGTGGCCCGAGAGCCTGGCGTGCAAGGAGCTCCCGGTGTACGACCGCGCGGTGTGCATCGCACCTGAAGCCATCGTTAAAGCCGACCCGTCAGGTACCCCCTCCCCGCCTCCCCCCCAACCCACCGAGCCCTGCTCTTCTCTCCCACCACCTTCAGTATCAGCCTGTGCTACCTAGTGCCCTTCTAACAGGTTATCAACACTGGCTGTGACTTCCATCTGCACTCTTTTCACCTAGAATAATATCCACACTTTCACATATCCATAATGCAGTCTGCTAGGAATCCAAGAAACACCCAAGAGGAACAATTCAAAAGATTTCTTTCTTTACTATAATGAAAATATAAAGGTTACAGGGTTCTAGATAAAACTGTAAAATGCCATAAATAAAAAAAGTATATAATTTTGTTTATAATTGGCTCTTTTCCTATTATTATTATGATAAATATTATTATTATTATTATTATTATTATTATTATTAATATCTTGGTTGGTGATGCATAAATGTTGAATATTTGTTCTACTAAGAAAATGGATCAAGAACCACAAAAAAAAATCCCCTAGAAGGATCGATTATTTATCCATCTATCAGTCGCTCTATCAGTTTATTTTTAGTGTATTTAGTTTACAGAAGTTCTTTTATTAAATTGCTCTAAGAGCAAAGATATATTTCTTCATTAGTATTTTGGTACGAATATTGTTGTTATTATTATTATTATTATCGTTACAACGGTTTCTATTTATTTCTTAAAGATAATTCTTTCTTTCAAAATGCATCAAAATGCAGCCCTGGTAAGACAGCATGTTTTTTTTTTTCTTTGTTTTTTTTTTTTAAACAAACACTCCCACCCCCCAATTTAATCTTCTTTTTTTTTGTCAGGATACACTTTTAATTTAAGTTTGTATCTGACTGTCGCAGAGTTTCTGGAAGCAGATTTAGAGAAAGCAAACCAGAAACTCTCTTATAGGTACATATTGTGTGCTAAAGCAAATCCAGAATATCATTATAAATCCTACTCAGAACTTCAGGACGGCATCAGTGTTCCTCAAGCCAATTACAGACCTTAAATATAACCAGCTAAAAGTTAGTAAAGTACAGTTTAATACCTTTCTTTCTGAGTGTGGAGATGAATAAAAAGTTGTGTTGAGGAAAGAATCTAAAGCATTAGGAAGAAATCTGGAGTGGAATAATCGAAACCAATCATTGTTTCATGAACCCAGAATATTGGAAGTACACCGAAGAGTGAACTCACAGAGGGACTCAAGATCCCCGATATAAGACAAGGGCTGCTACTAGAATTAAAAAAACTTGTCACTGCAATGATTTTAAAGCCATTTGATTATTGTTCAGAAGGAAAAACAGTCTTGTTTTCATGTGCCAAAAACACATTAGTGAGAAATGTACAAGTGTAAGCAAAAATAGTTTCACCTAAAATTAAGAGGCTGAATTAATTAAAAGAAATAATGCCGACAACCACATTAACCGCATTAACAACATGAAAGAATCCATTAAAAAAATGTAATGCCTAAATTATAAAATAAATTCTGTGATTATAATGTGAAATCCAGAAAAATGCTAATACATCGTGAACTAACTGAGAAGAATTTTAGATGTATCACTTTTATTTTATTTTATTTATTTATGTAATAATTTTTAGATCAATTCGTCTGACATCACCAAAAACAACCTCAAAAAAGGTTAAAATATCAAACAGGGATTAGCAGCTGATCTCAGCTAAATAAATAGCATAAGTTTAGAAAGCTGGTGATGATTCAACATGTCCAGGCATCTGTGTCAGGAAAGTGGGAGGCATACACACACACACACACACACACACACACACACACTAGAGATTCCCTAGTGAGATGTGGGATACTGCAGTATTACATGTTGGAATTAGTTGAGCTTTGTTTAGTCTGCTGGAATTGTCTTGTTGGGGGACAAACAGATATTTTATTTCTTTTTTTCCCACAGAAATTGTAAAATACCAGTACATTTTCTACCCAGAATATGTGGGATATGTGAAAACTTTTAATTTACAATGGGGAACTGGGTTCGATAAAAGCAAAAACTTGGCAAAAAGAGTTGTGTTGCATTTAAAGATCAGGCTTGTGAAAGATACAGCTTCATTTAGGTTAAAAATCAGTATACACTGAATAAAAGATCGGGAAGATCAAGATGGTGAGTAAATGATCAAGCTTAATCTGAAGAAAAGTGAAGTTTAATTTGGATAAAAGGCCAGGGTTGTGTTGGGTAAAACAGTAGGTTCACACTGAGTAAAATATTAGGGATTTTCTGGGATTATTAGGTTTATGATGGGTATAAATCTCAGGTTTAGGCTGGGTAAGATTTTAGGTTTATGATGAGTAAGATCTCAGGCTTACACTGGCTAAAATCCCAAATTGGTAAAATCTCAGGCTGATGATGGGTGAAATCTCAAGTTCATGTTGGAAAAAATCTCAGGCATACACTGGGTAAAATCTCAGGTTCACACTGAAGGAAAAGCTCACTGTTTCTATTTATTGTAGAAATAAACCCTGATTTCGAGACAGAAGTAAACAATGGCAACTGTAATGGAGTCAAGGGTACACTACACTTAGTCCCCGCCCCCCCCCTTTCCATCACATTTGCATGTGCATTTCAGAACTCCAGCAGTTTGAGATACTGTAATACAGGGTGTCTCGGGGTCCTGAAGTCTTCTCCTAGATTTTGAGTTTCTGGTGTAATTCTGTTTGTAACATGTGATGCACACAAGGTGTATGTGGTGCTTAAAGTGGAAGATGAATCAAATCATGAGATGTTTGTTTTTGCATGTTTTATTCCTGTTCACACCAGCTGCATGAAATCACACAGTCACACCTTCTATTCAATTTGAATTTCCACTTGGCCTGATTGTCTAGTACAGGTAACATCAAGGACCCAGAGTGTACAAATGAGAGTACCACACAAAAACCTACAGTAACAGATGCATATAGCTAAAATATAGAAATGCCAGTACAAATCACTTAAAACGCTGCGCATCATCAACCAAAAGTGTTTGGACAACTTCAGGAACTGTGAATATTAAACTGACTTTAAAGACACCTGCAGACTCCTTGCATTACTGTATGTTACTGACCGTAATACCATTAATGATGCAGCTGATGCGTTACTGAAGCAACAGCAAAGGAAACATCTTGTATTGACTCTGCATGAGTATTTGGGCCAGAAAGAGACACTAACACTGAAAGCTTGGTCTTTATTGATAGATCTTTATTTAATCTTTTTTTAGCTTTAAAGATCCTTATGCTTTGTAAAGATAACCTAGAAAAATTGATTGAAGCTTATCAAGTATGTTTAATCAAAAGTTAGCTCTTTTTTTCCCTTTCAATGTTAGTCACTTATTAGCTGTTTATTTTAGTAAATTCTAGAGATGTAATCACTCATGGCTGTAGGTGTGGGTTGTTTGTGTAATTTGTGTTCAGGTTTATAACACATGTGTTTGCTGTTTCAGATCGGTGCAAGTGCAAGTCTGTGAAGCTTGGCCAGAGGATCTATACAAAGAACAATTACAATTATGGTGAGTCTCCAATACAAGCAGAGCATTAATTATAATAAGTGAAAGTATGTTGAATGCTGAAGTCTGATTATCTACTCGTAGTAATACGTGCACGGGTGAAAGAGATAAAAAGCCGCAGTCATGACCTCAGCGCTGTGGTGGAAGTGAGAGATGTGCTGAAGTCTTCTTTGGTTCACATTCCTCGTGACACTGTAACGCTGCACTACAGTTCGGGGTGTCTGTGTCCCCCACTCACACCCAACGAAGAGTACATCATCATGGGATACGAGAATGAGGAACGATCACGGTAGTTACTTTCTTTGGGTGTTTATAAAGTTTGATACCAAAGCAGCAACAACAGCAATGAGGACGATAATGACTTTATCAGTGGTTCATCCACATAGTGGCTTTCATTTCACCTAGTAATTAAAACTATCTGCTACAACTATGTTAAAAAAATACAATAAAGTACCTAAAATTCAATAATATATGTTTTATATGTAATGTATTATTTTAAAAAAAGGTATAAAAATTTATATTATTAAA
Organism: Neosilurus hyrtlii; assembly: GCA_028564935.1. Taxonomy (NCBI): domain Eukaryota; kingdom Metazoa; phylum Chordata; class Actinopteri; order Siluriformes; family Plotosidae; genus Neosilurus; species Neosilurus hyrtlii. The sequence continues at coordinate 28,437,093 of JAOUQZ010000047.1, read as the reverse complement.
AATTATATTAGATTATTTATTGTTGTTCAGTTTTTGAATACGTAAAAAAAAAATAACAGTGCTTCTCAAACAAAACAAAAGTAGTCATCTAACAAAAACAAAATAATATTATTTAATATTTCATAATTTTGATACATATCCGAAAAGGAGTGGGAAGAAGTGCACTCTTATTTCATCCCACCCCATCTCATGACACATAACATCTGCTTTACTACTGACAGATCATCAATAAATTTCATATACTATATATAAGAAATCATCAATAAAGATATTGAGAATCATCATTTTACATTCACACATTAATATGCTGTGCAAAACACCTGGCAGTGTTATTGTTGAGTACCTTGCACATATTTCATGCCTACATGCCTCCAGCATTATAATGATTTATTTACTTAAGTTTATAAATTAATAGTTATTTTTATAATGTATAAACAACTAAACAAATTTTTTATCTTTTCTTTTTTTCATATTCAGATTGCTTCTTATTGATGGGTCCATCGCGCAGAAGTGGAAAGACCGTGTGGGACGCAAAGTGAAGGTACTACAATTTACTTATAATTAATTTAATACCACAATGCTGTGAAAAATTGAATCTGATTGGTCAGAAGGTGTTGATTAGTTTACTATGACAGCAGTATTGATGATCATGTCCACTCTGTTTCAGATAGGTACAATTAATTTTTTATAGGGCGGCACGGTGAGTGTAGTGATTAGCACGTCCACCTCACAGCAAGAAGATCCTGGGTTCAAGTCCTGGGCTCTGGTTTTTCTGTTTGGAGTTTTTGCGTGCTTTCTCTGTGCTTGTGTGGGTTTCCTTCGGGTACTCTGGTTTCCTCCCACAGTCCAAAGACATGCACATTAGGTTAGTTGGCTGTTCCAAATTGCCCGTAGGTATGAATATGAATGTGACTGTGTGTGTGTGTGTGTGTGTGTGTGTGTGTGCGTGTTGTCCTGCGATAGTCTGACGAGCTGTTCAGGGTGTATCCCACTTTTGCCCAATGTGTGGGCAGAGGTAGGCCTCCCTGTGACCCTAGTAGGATTAAGCGGTTCAGCAAATGATTGAGAGAGATGAGTGAGAAGTTGTTTTTTTTCTTTTTATTTTTTTTTAGAATAAAAATATTTTATTTCACACGCTGTATTTGTTTTATGTTATTACAAACAAGAGCACTCAGAGAGCAAACCTCTGCCAAGCCCTGCAATACCACCATATGAACCAAATCATCAGAAATCATCTAATGATGTTAAGGAATCCTTTCAAAAAATTTCAGGACCCAGAATTTTAACTGGATCATCTGTAAAATGTAATGCAGCCCAATACAGAAAATTCTCACACATCTGGGCTCCTAAGTGGCGATAATTGGAGCTAATTGGCTGTCACGGGAGGGATAGTGGTGGCTCAGTGGTTAAGGCGACGGGTTACTGAAGGTCAGTGGTTCAATCCCCACTATCACCACTGTTGGGCCCTTGAGCAAGGCCCTTAACACTCATTTGCTCAGTTGTACATAAAAAAAAAAAAACATTATTGTAAGTTGCTCTGCTGTAAATGGAGCCCCTGTCACTCATAGTGATTACCAGCCAACCCATGGGCGTGTGTGAGACGGGGCAGATAGTGCTTTCCCTCCGAGAGTGTTCCGAAAGAGGTGGGTGGCAGCATCGTATGTCACAGAGGGGGTTGGTTGGTGGTGGTTAAATTTGATCGGGAGGCAACACTTGAAGGGTGGATTGCATATAAGTAAAATTGGGGGTAAGAAAAAAAATGGGGCAAAAATTCTCCCTTTTTGTGTAATCCTGCTAACACACAAACTGTGGGCAAAACATAACCTTCTATAGCAGAGATAATAAATAATGAATGTGTTAGCTTTTATAAATGATTACAGGACTATAATTAATGTATAAAAAGTACAAAATGTGTCATTCTTCACTAAACAAGAATTGTAGCCATAATGTGATGCATATTGACTGGATGATCACTTGGGGTTGTGCTGTCAGAGGAAAATAAAATGCATCACGTCACTCCATCACTGTCTTCTAAAAGAAAGCCTTACTGTCTTCTAGGCTTTTTCTGGGCAACTAAATCTTTCTCTAGTGTAGGAGGAAATAATCATATATCAATGAAGGCTAATACAGTTATCTTTCCTACCTGCTGCTGCATGTACACATGGATGCAATGTTGAGAGACTATATTATATTAGAAATAGATTGTATGTACTATCTGGTAAAGTGTCCAACTGTGAAGACACGGAGCCCTCGCATATGTTTTATGAATATTCAAATTGTTAAATGTACATATGATCAGCCATAGCATTAACTCCACCTGACTGATCGGCACCTAAGTAACCCCATACATAATAAGCTGTAATGCACTGTGTGTTCTGACACCTTTCAATCATAGTCAGCATTAACAGTTTCATTAGATTGTGATACAGCAGCTCTTCTGTGGGATCAGATGAGTTGTACTCGCCTTCATGCCACACTTGTATCATTGACCCTTGGGCACCCATGATGCTCCTGCCAGGTCATTGGTTGTCCTTCCTTGGGCCAACTTTGGTAGGTAGTCACCTACTGTTTTGGCCTGCCGTTTTGGAGGCCAGACCATTGCAGGGCCAACACACAAAAAACTGTTTACATTCTCACCTAGGGGTGAGTTTTAACAGAAAATTAGCCGAATGTACATGTCTTTGGACTGTTTGAGGAAACCAGAGTACCCGGAGGAAACCCACACAAGCAAGGGAAAAACTTGCAAACTCCATGCAGAAACACCAGAGCCTGGGACTCGAACCCAGGACCTTCATGTTGTAAAGTGGACGTGATTACTGCTACACCACTGTGCCGCCCAATAAAAACAATAGTTTTGTTTGTACAAAAAACACACAAAAAAAGACAACAAAACTACAATGCAATGAAAATAAAATGTAATTGCAGTAAAATCAGTCTTGTTTTACATTTCCGTTTCATTTTCTCTTCAGTCTGTATGATTGCTATAACACTGTGAAGAGGATATAGTAATAGACTAGTTCCATAAGGTGGCAGTAATGAGCAGTAAAGGGAAAACTAATTTAAAACTAGTTAAATTCTAAAAATAGAAAATGTAAATATGTGTAAAACTAATCTGAAATAAAATTAATAAATAAAAGTAGCAACTAAAGAGTTTCAAATCTATACTGACCCACGTCAATAATTCTTATCCATCAGGGTAAGAGGAGAAGCTGGAGCTGATGTGAGCTGAGATAAACAACCATTCACTCTTGCATTTGCTCTTATGGGCAATTTAGTGTTTCTGGTCAACTTCTTCTGCATAACTGTGGGAGGAAACCGGAGTACCCTGAGAGAGCATTTTACAATAATCATCTGCATTCGACATTTATTTTCCTTACAGTTTTTCCTATAGAAGTCACAGCCATTTTTTCTTATAGCCTACAAAGAACTCTGATCCCCTACATTTAGTCTTGTCAGATATCAATGGCGTCTTTACTGTATGATAACACGGTGATGGATGAAAAAGTAAAATATGTCAGTGAAAGCTTTGTCGCAGAGACTTCCTAATCAGTTTGCTCTCTTCATACGCTGCAGGATTTCAGCTGTGAGAAAGTCGAGTGGGAATAGACGGAGAAAAACCTGTGCATTGTGCGTTGATTGGATGTGGGGTGGTGGAGGGGAGTACATTTGTTGATCTATCTAGATGTATTAAACGATGGTGCTGTGAGAAGACAAAAAGCCGGCTGTATTCAAGACCGCAGGAGAATGAAGGCCAGTGTGTGTTCTGCATGTGTGCTGCAAGTCTAAGTGACCTGACTTTCTGGTGTTCTTTCTTTCTTTCTTCCAGCGCTGGGATCAGGCCCTGAGCAAAGGAAGGAAACAGGAAAACGACAGACGCAGTCGTCCCTGACCTCATTCTGACACGGACCGATCCTGACCACACACACAAGTATCTGAGAAAACTGAAAAAATTGCACTAATGTATGTTGATGATGTATAAGGAGTTGTAGCAGAGATGTTTTTAGTTGTTGCATTGTAAGATACATTTTTTATCAATTTCTCTCTCTCTCTTTTTTTAAATTTGCATTGCACAAACAAAATGTTCATTTCAACATTGCTGCATATGTGTGTGTATGTGTATATGTATGTGTGAACTTTATTGGGGAGGGGGCAGGGTACTTGAATCATGATTGTGTTGAAAGGGAGGATGATGGGAAATCAACGGGGTATGAGGGAACTTCAACAAGAGCAGATGACCTTTAGCAGCAGTAAAATCAGAAACAGTGTTTGGACACAACACAGCGCATCAGCGTTGTTCTACGTGTTCATGCAGTCGTGCTGAAGTCTCTTTGTCGCTGGATTCAAATAAAATGGATGGAAGAAGTGCCATCTGGCACGAGAAACAGACACAAGGACAAAATCTGAAATCCTGAAAGGAATTATATCCATTACAGATATAAGTATACAGATAGTTTCATTTAAAAGCAATATTTTTTATTATTATTATTTTTATTTTTTTTGCATAATATCACTGTAGGTCTGGTTTTTGTAACTCTTAGGCACGCGTTTGATATCTTTTGATCATTAGGATGCAGTTTATGAACAAATGCATAATACATAGCATAAATGTTGTGGTTCATTAAAGACAGCTGTTTTTATATTGGACTGATTGATACATGATGATTCAGCCTTGCGCAAACCATTATTCATCCTGCTGTTGTCATATTTATCACATCCACTATTAAACATAATCTGCCTGGTGAACTGAGTTACATGTTAATTGTGTGAGTAAAGTAAGGTAAAGTCTGTTTTTTTTTTGTTTTTTGTTTTCTTACACCCGCACCTACTGGCTTATCAGGCTGCTTATGCTTGGTTTCCTTAGTGTGAAGCAACCAGAAGTTTAACTCCTCGTGGAAGGGCTGCTAGTTCATCACATGTTACCTACCCAGTATCTTTTACTAGTACTCATTTATACTGCTGGGTGGACAGAGGCACACTTGTGGTTAAGACCTTGCCCACGGGTGTAACAGGGATTCGAACCTATGACCTTTCAACCATGAGACACCCTAACCACTACACCACTGGCTCCTAATGTTGTTAGAATGTAGTGTTGAATGTAGTTAAGCAAAAAAAAAATAAAAATAAAAGGTAAACCCTGTAGCTAAAATTTAAAGGCCAACCCTGCCTCCTCGTAATGCATCCTGTGCAATGAAGTCAGGATAGGCCCAGTAAGCCACTGCCAGATTTAAATTGCCTGTGTAACTCAATATAAGTGGAAAGCAAAGTTTATCCAATGATAGGTTTAATTCCTACCAGGAGTAGGGTGAGTAGAGTGAGCTTATGGCTGAAAGTATGTAGACACCTGATGAACACATCCATCAGTGCTTGCTGAACATCTTATTCCAGGTTAAGTCCTGTTTTGCTGTGAATAAGCTCCACTCTAATAGGAAGGCCTTCCGTTAGATTTTAGGGTGTGACTGTGGAAATCTGTGATCATTCAGGAACAGTAAGTGAGATCAGGCACTGAAATTGGGTGAGGAGGTCTGGGGTTTAGTCGGAGTTCCATTTCATCCTAAAGGACTTTATTATGCTTGAAGGCACTCAAGTTCTTTCGGTTCAAACCTGGTACACCATGACCATGAATGCATTCCAAAACTGTATCCTCATCTCTCTCACTTGCATCTTAGTCACTTCCACTGAGAAAACATGTGAGATGTGAGAAAATTATGTAAGGAGCTTGCCAATGAGAAAGTGTTTCCTCTGTAGTGCCAGTCCTCCGTTAGTGAAGCCGGGATGGCTGGACCTGCTGCATAAAAGAATCATAGAAGGTGAGGACTATTTATATGCTGGTGTGCAGTTCTTCCGGGAAGGCTGCTCCTGTGTATCCTCACTCCTTGAAGCACAGATAAGAGAATTGGGACAGCCTTTAAAGATGTTACACCAGAACTTCTTGTTGAACTCAAGATCGATGAGGGAGGAAATGATAAACTGGGGTTTGGGATGCACTCCATGTCTTCATGGAGCTTGATTTGTGCAAAGGGGCATTTTCGTGCTGGAATAGCTTTTAGTTCAAGTGAAGGGAAATTATAAATTATGAATTATTATATTTATATATATAATATATA
>JAOUQZ010000047.1:28406616-28421255 GCA_028564935.1 Neosilurus hyrtlii | reverse complement strand
CTGGCAGAGGAGGAGGCATCGCAGTTATTTATACTGATAATCTAGGTGTTGTACAAAAATCTAGACATAAATTTAATGCATTTGAAATTCTATATACTAACATATCTTACGTTTCCGGAAAAAATATGCCCACGCAGGTGATACCTTTAATTATTATATACAGACCCCCAGGGCTGTACTCTGAATTCTTCTGTGAATTTGCAGACTTCATTTCAAACCTGGTTGTTTCTTTAGATAAAGCTTTAATTGTTGGTAACTTTAATATTCTATTATGCTTTATTTTGATAAACCAGAGGATTCTTTAAGAACAGCATTCGTGTCTATTCTAGATTGAGTAGGGATAAATCAGAATTTAATATGACCCACTCATAATGCTGGCCACACTCTAGATTCAATACTAACTTTTGGATTATATATTGAAAATATAGTCACAGTTCCACAGTCAGAAACTATTTCAGATCATTATCTTATCTCACTTACAATGCATCTTAGTAAGCCAAGCTTAGTATCCCAAATGAGGATGGGTTTCCCTTTTGAGCCTGGTTCCTCTCAAGGTTTCTTCCTCATGTCAGCTGTGGGAGTTTTTCCTTGCCACTGTCACCGAGGGCTTGCTCATTAGATGTGTAGGGGTTGTAGATTGTAAGATGTTGTAGATGTTTAAATTCCTTGTTAAATTACTTTTACTATGTAAACTGCTTTGTGATAATGCCAATTGTAAAAAGTTCTATACCAATAAAACTGAATTAAATTGAATTGAATCGAGCATTGACTTATCACTTTGTCGGTAGTCTCTGAACAGATCATCAGTCTATTGCAGGATTAACACTGGCTCAAACAAACTCTCATACCTTTTTAATTTAGAGGAGCCTGTTGACCTATCTGTACATGTTGCTAAACTGCTGGAGGAAACTGGAGTACACAGAAGAAACCCACACACGTGTGGGAAGAACACCACACAAAAAGGCCCTTGGTTGAGATTCAAACCTGGAACCTTTTGCTGTGATGTTACACTGCTAACAACTGAGTTGCCGGTTATCCCTGCCTTGGGTCAATTAATTCATAATCCATCATCCCAAATCCTCTCTGTCTCTCTCTTTTGGACTGGGTATTGTCTCAAACCTCTTTGTAGTCGGTCTAGACTACTCGGGCTTGGTAACCTGTTCAGGGTGTATCCTGCCTTTCGCTCCAAAATCAGCTGGGATTGTATCACAGTGAAAAAGCCATAAATGTTTCAAAATGTCCCACATAACCCCTTCCAAAGAGCTGGTTGTAATCTGTGTATCCACAGCCAATTATTCTGGAAGAATGATGAAATCCAGAATATCTGCTCTGTACAAAGTTTCACATTCGTTCAGCATGTTGTGTCCTTAATTGCAAATGACCACTGAATGTGTGAGTGTGTGTGTTCTGTGCATATGCAGGTGTGTTATAACAGATGTTGAAATCTCTATCAATGCTTCACTGTTTCACCTCCTGCCAGAAAAATAAACAACTTTACCCTGAGACGAGGGTCCAGCCAAAGGCTCTTAGCAATGTAGTGTCCCATCACCCCAGGCTGTCTCTTTAGATTTCATAGAAACACAGTTGGAAAAAAGTTTGAATACTGTGTAACCTCTCCTCATAATAATGGTACATCAAACATGCATGATGCGTTTTTGTTTAATTATTGTAGCCACTATTTAGACCCTAACCAACCAACAACACAGGTGCTGTATGCTCCTAATCCGATTCAGATATACTTGTACTAGTAGCCTCTGTAGCTGGTGAAGTACACCATTTTTTTTGAACACGGCCTAACTGCCCCTTAGGTAAAAATGAAGTTTATTTTAATTGAATTCCTTTGTGTTCAGTTCTCTCCTGCTGACTGGAAGGCTCTGACTTCTGTTTGCCTTCAGTCTGTCTGAGCTCCCTCCTGTCTGTGACTCATTGATAGTTTAGCTGAAAACAAGCTTTCAGGGGAAAATCCTCTACGGATTGTGAGTGGCACCTGGCCGTGAACCTTTGTGTACTGTGTATTGTTGAGGAATTAGCTGGTTGGATAAACAGGCGTGGTGGGGGTTCTGCCGATTCACTCAGGGGAAACAGTGCTCTACTGTGGCTGTTTACCTAACACTAATGCTGCTAGGGTTTGCTGAGAAATGTTTGACTTCCAAATCATTTTAATAAACAGACCATTATGCTCATTTTGTTATAATGTTTTAAACACTCAGGATCACTGCCACATAAAATACCATTTCAATGTCACAGCTGTGCCAAGAATGAGCCAGCACTCAAATAATATCTAGTCATCCCTGGTCCAGAGTATGTTCCAGTAGATCCCAGAGCTCTGTGCACAATTCACTGGTGTTCATGCTGCTGAATCATGCTGCAAAGCACAGCACAAATCACATCAAGGTCTCTGCTGCTGGATCTCATCAATGAAAAACAAACATAGGAGTGAGAGGTTGCCTGGTTTTGTTTAGTCATGAATGGATTATGGATTTAGAATGGATTGTGTCTGTGTGCATATAGTCTCAGATTCATATTCCTGAGTGACAGGAGTGGAACCTGATGAGGTCTTCTGCTGTTGTAGGACATCCACACGGTTCAACATGGTGTGCATTTTGAGATGCTTTTTATTTAATCCAGACTGTTTGTAAGAACCTGTTTGGCCATTCACCTCCAACCTTTCTGAAGTGAATGTCATTTACTCATGCCCATTACACTCTTTGGCATTAAGGGCAGCAATGACGTCCCTCCACTGTTCTCTGTTTCTGGCCAGCTTTTCGAGCGTCACCCAGGAATGGTTCCACTCAGCCATTTCTCTCTCAGCCATTCTTCTCCAGGTTTCCTTTCGCCTCCCATGTTTCCCTTTCCCCTCTGGCATCCAGGAAAGCAGTACTCTTGTAATTGAATTGACGTCCATTTGCAAGACATGGCCATTCTATCTCCACCTCCTCTGCTACATCACACATCAGTTTATGCATAGTGCTGCTGTAACCTCACTCATACTGTATGTCCTCCCTGTGCTGCCATAACAGCTCTAACCCATGAAGTTACGATCTCCGATAGACCTGTGAAGGTGTGCTGTGGTATTGAGTGTCAAGACATTAGCAAACCTCCATGGATTGGCATTGTTTGTCCGGTATATTCCAGAGATGCTTGATTGGCTTAAGATTTGGGGAATTTGGGGGCCACACCTTGAGCTCTTTTTCATGTTTCAAAAACCATTTAAGTACAATATTTACAGTGCAGCAGGGCACATTAGGCTGAAAGAGGCCACTGTCATGAAGGGTGTATTTGGTCTGCAACAATGTTTAAGTAGGTAGTGCTTGTCAGTGTAATTTCCACATAAATTCCAGGACCCAGAATATTGCCCATAGCATTACATTGCCTCTGCCAGTTTTCTTTCTTCATTATAAGTGCTGCACCAATACCCGGCCATCCATGTAATTTAGAAAAAAAACCCAGGCCAGGTAATTTTCTTGCATTGCTTCATGGTCCAGTTCTCATGCTCATGAACCCATTGTAAGCACTACTGATGGACCCATACACAGCAAGCTGTGATGCATTGTGTGTTCTGACACCTTCATATTATAGCCAGCATTAACTTTTCAGTTGGGTTAGTCTCCAGTCCCCCCCACACACCAGTTTGCCTTTGGCACCCATGACCCTTTTGCCGGTTCACTTGTTGCATTTCCATTTTGGGGTATAGTGGGGTATAGATTTTATTCGCATTTTGTTGCTTTACAGCTTGGAATGAAGACACTAAAAAAATTCAGCTATATTTACTCTTTAGCAACTTTTAACAGCCAAGTGAAAGATATAAAAGCTACAGGTTAGGAAAAAATCTAATAAAAACCAGAATCACTACGATCTTTAAAGGATCACCCCTTCTAAAGTCAATTTGGTGTACATAATCACCTTCTCCATTACAAAACAAGTTAATTGGCGTCCTCCAGTGATCTGTTTTAATTACTTCAGCATGAAAACAGCCGTTCCTACAGCATTCCAGTGCTTGGAAATTGAGGTGGATAACATCCTCCGAAACGGAATAATTTTCCCACATGATATGACAGCTTGAATTATTAAATTATAATTCTACAATTGTTTTTTCAAAATATGTTCAAATTAGACAGTCACGTTGCTATATTGTGTTTGCTAATCGTGCAATAATCTTTCACATATCCAGTGGCAATGATGCAATAATGTGGTTATTCAATGGCAATGGAGCAATAATTCAGCTCGTAGAAGAGTGCCAAGAATGATTTAAATGGCATTACATTAATCAAAAATTCGAAAATATCTTAACTGAATAATAATCAGTCTTATTCACTTCAGTACTTCACTTAGTATTTTTAATGTTTTGTCTGATTGCTGTATATTTCTACCATCTCCTGAAACTCTAGTAGTATAATCTAGAGAACATTAACTCAATAATTATTTTAAAATCCATTTCAAAAAGTGTTTCATTTTGTACTGGTGGTCTGAATTTAATGCACTGTACAACTCTCTTCAGAAATATCTTCCTCAAACCACATCCAGTTGTTCATGTCATACAGACACACACAGTATATAAATCTATAAACATGAACAAATCATCAACACATAATTCACCACTGAATATTGTTTTTTCTTTTGGTATCATTCCTTGGGGCGGCATGGTGGTTAGCATGTCTGCCTCATAGCAAGGTCTTGGGTTTGAGTTCTGGGCTTGGTGAGGGCATTTCTGTTGGGAGTTTGCATGTTCTCCATATGCTTGCGTGGGTTTCCTCCGAGTACTGTTGTTGTTGTTATTATTATTATTATCATATGATATTCCATATCTATACTGGATCAAAATTTAGCAGGCTAAATACAGATTTATTTCCCTTTCTTAAAATAGTCTGGCTAAAAGAAGGCAATCTGAAGGTACTGTTTATGATGAACTTTTCAATTCCAAAAAAAAAAGAAAAGAAAAGAAAAGAAAAGAAAGAAAAAAAAAGACTGAAGTTACGACTGGGAAAACAAATTACAAAGAGAGTACCTTTACAGCCTTTCACAACTGACTTTACAAGTCATGCATCATAATTAGGTTTGGTTGAAGGCACAGGGATGAAGGAGTAAAACTCAAACAAGAAGCGCAGAAGCTGCCGGCATTTCCCCCCACTGTTCCTCACCTCTTTCCTGGCTCTTTTCATGTGAACTACTCAGTTTCCACTCCCTGCAGCAAAATCAGTCCAAATAAAATAATTTGCAACATGAAAAGTTGTAAAGAAACAACTCGGTATTCCTTTGATGAATAGTATAAGACATTAAATACAGTATAAATGTCAAAAGATGGGTTTTAAATGAGGTAAGTGTTATAAAAGCAAAATGGATCATTTTCGGTAAAAAAAAAATCCTTCGTCATGAAAAATAAATCAAAACAAGGTGTTACGATGCACTGCTGCCATATCTGGCCGCTTTTCTGTTGTTTTGAAAAATAAACATGAAGGAATCTGGGAATCGTCCATTACCAGGAAAGCACAAACACATACATACACATACAGCTCAATTTTCTCTCTTTCACACACACACACACCCACACATACACACACACACACGCACACACACACACACACACACCATATACTCTGCCTAATGCCTTTCCAAGGCTCTCCAATGGTCTAAACGAGCCCTAACTGTTACTGGCAAAAGGCTGCATTGATTTGGAGTGTGCCGCCCTCCCTGTGGGCCTGAATTCAAGTGGCCAGAGCCTCTAGATTCGAACCGCCATGTGGTACAGGTTTTCGCCCAAGTTTGTGTGCATGTGTGTGTGTGTGTGTGTGTGTGTGCGAGAGAGAGCGAGAGAGCGAGAGAGAGAGAGAGAGAGAGAGAGAGAGAGAGTAGTGTGTGTGTGTGTGTGGGGAAACAATTATACAAGTAGATCAGATCCTGACTAAGCAGTACGTACTTTTCAGCACAGACGCCATGGGGCATGTCCAATTCCAGGATATTGGCCAAGACACACAATGAGCGAGGGACTAAAAGAGAAGGGTTTTTGATGTGTTGCCATACTGCACTCAACCCCATCTCCTCTTCTTCTCCAACATCTGGGAGAGCTCTGAAAGCCCATCATGACATCCTCTGCAGAGAGAGAGAGAGAAAGAGAGGGAGAGAGAGAGAGAGAGAGAGAGGTTTATGTTGTAACTTTAAGAACACTGTGGTTGGATCTGAGGTGCATTTTCTTTTCAGTATAAATAATTTCATTACAGAAATTTGCTCAAAAAAAGGGTGGTGGCATTGTGGTCAGCACATCCACCTCACACCAAGAAGGTCCTGGGTTCAAGTCCAGAGCTCGGGCATTTCTGCGTGGAATTTACATGCTTGTGTAGGTACTCTTTGAGTCCAAAGACATGCACATTAGGCTAATCAACTGCTCCATATTGACGCTAGATGAGAGTGTGAATGAGAATGGTTGTATGTGTGTTGGACCTACGATGATCTGGTGAGATATATACATATATACAGTATGACTTTCGCAAAGAGTAGGCTGCATTGCCATCAACATGTTTCTGCCAGCTGTCCAGGATGTCCAGAGTTGGAACAGCCTCCCCGTGACCCGAACTAGGATAAAGCGGTTCAGAAAATGAATGAAAGAATGAATGAACATAAACTGTATGTGGACATCTGACCATCACAACTATGTATATGCAGGTCTTCCACAAGCCTTTTTTGTTCTTCAATCAGGGTAAAATTAATTGTTCTTGTATCTTGTAGAAATAATAATAATTTCCTTTACTGGAACTAGGAAACACGTTCCAATATAAAAACACTGCTGTGCACAAAGTGACGTCCATGAACATATGGTTCACCAAGGTTGGCTTGCCGTGTCCTGCACAGAGCCATGACCTCAACACCACTGAACACCTTTGAAATGAACAGGCACACCAACTGCACACCAGGCTTCCTCGTCTTTCACTGCTTGACCTCACAAATGTTTTGTCTTGTAACTCCATGATGTCCACTGTTTTGGAAATGGGATATTCATCAAATGCATGTCATCAGGTTTCCATCTACCTTTGGCCATATTGTCAACGTATATACAAACCCAACGTGCACTTCACAGCAAGAAGACCCCGGGGAGAGAGGAGTTAAAGTAATACTCTTGTGTAAATATATAAATACATACTCACTGTTTCACTCACTCATTTGCCACAGCACTTAACCTACTAGAGTCACGGGGAAGCTGGTGTCTGGGGAACACTGGGCAAAGGCGGGGTACACCCTGAACAGCTTGCCAGACCATCGCAGGGCAACACACACAACTATTAACACTCACACCTAAGGGCAATTTGGAAACAGCCAATGAGCCTGTGTTTGGACTCTGGGAGGATACCAGAATACCTGGAGGAAACCCATGCAAGCATGGGGAAAACTTGTTAACTCCACCCAAAAATTGCCTGAGCCTGGAACTTGAACCCAGGACTTTCTTGGTGTGAGGCTGACGTGCTAACTACTACACCACCATGCTGCCTTTGAACAGGTGTCTGGAAACTGACCCACTGATATATACATATATAGATAAATAGATAGAAATTTCAAATAGTAATATAGCCAAAACACATAATATATACACATATAAAATAACATACAGATAATATGTACACACACACACACACACACACAGAGAGAGAGAGAGAGAGAGAGAGAGAGAGAGAGAGAGAGAGAGAGAGAGAGAGAGAGAGAGAGAGTTTTGGTTATATAGCATTTAAAATGTATTCTTCAACTTAACCAATTTCATTATTACTGTATTATTTAACATTTTCTATGTATGGTTTGATGTTCACTTACACTGTCAACTACTAATATATTTGTGACAAATGAACCAAGGGGGGTTTTTAATAATAGTGATAATAATAATAATAATAATAATAATAATATCTGTCAGAAGTTCATACTGTCTTCTTAGTTCTGGATAAGGCGTCAGGCAGTAGGGGGGGTGTAAACTTTCCTGCAGTCTGATGAAAATACAACTTAAGCAGCCTATAAGACACGTCACAAGAACATCATGTGATGCTTCTGACAACGGCTACAGGAAGTAAACCCAAGTTTGCCCAAACAAACAAACAAACAAACAAATAAAAACATAATAATAATTGAAACCTTGAAAAGGACATTCAGATTTTTAAAAAAGCTCATAATTTGCTAGTGATTGTAAAAAATATTCTCAAACTTCAAATGATTTACATTTAGATGGCAAGGAAGAACTGAAGTACAGTGTTAAAGCAATATCTATTGGAAAATAGAAAGAATTTAGGTCAAGCTGTACACAATTTTTTCATGAGGAAATTCCAGTTGGATTGTGCTACCTTGCCCTCTTGTGGTCATTAATAATAGGATGTATGAAGAAAACAAAGAGAAAGGAAGAACCCTGTAAAAAAAATAAGTTCTACATAATAAATGATGGCGTATCTATCCAATAACTGAAATAATACAAGAGTTGTTTATCTTTCTGCTATCAAGGGTCCAAACATTTTGAGAAATAAATCTTACAAACTGCCAAATTTGTCTAAGTAGGGTCATGGAGGTATATGCTTATAAAATAACCTCAACAGTGGGATCTCAAAATGCAGTATACATGTACAAACTACAGTAACTCTTATGTTACAATGACATATTTAAAACTATTTTATGAGAACTTTTAATCTTGTATTTGCTTTGCTTTAACTCCATGCCAGAGTCTGCCAGATCTCGAACACCATGAAAACATTGCATGAGAACACGAAAAATTCAAGGGTAAAACAGCATCAAACTGATCATAAACAACAACTACATGCTTCAAGAACCTGGACCTAACACTTGGAGCTGATAGCTGCATGAAATTTGGGTGTGGTCTATTTTTTTAAAGTCTGGCAGAGATTCCCCACCAGAGAAAATGTCTGGCATTGGTCACTGATGATAGCTAGGGTTTTGCTCAACTTTTTCCAACAGGTTTCATGTGGTTACTCAAAAAGTTTAGCTCAATTTGGGGTCTGGCCATTATGGGTGTATGGCAGAGATACCCCAGCAGAGAAAATGTATGGCAGTTGTCATTTATGTTAAGGGGATTTATTTTGAACATTTTTGCACCAAGTATCAAGAGGTTACTTAATGAGTTGATCTAGCTCAATTTTCAGACCCCCCATTTTTTACGTTTGGCGGACCCCTACCAGAAATGAAAATGTCTGGCATGCCTGTCCCAGCAGCATGAAAGTGGTGTGTAATGAGTACAGGTTGATTTCAGGTGTTTACTTCTTGGACCTAGCTTATTTTGGTGCTGTCATTTGAGGAGGTCCCACAGCCATACTCACCACAGGGACCTTGGCAGATGTCCAGTTCCTTGTAGTGGGAACCATACCACGGCCTATCATACCATTAGTAATTGGTAATCTACCCAGCTAGGCACAGCTCCCTGGGCTCCCGGTCTATAGTCACAAAATATTCACTCTGTGCCGGGTCTCTGATTTCGATGTGTGCCTTGGATTACAGAAATAAAAGAAAATAAAGAACGTGTGCCCAATGTTACCTAAGAGTGACTTGTTTTTTTTTTGAGTTGTCCTGCTGAAGCCTCCAGAATGGAAGCAGACAGGAAAAAGGGCTTCAGGAAAGAGCATGCAAGTAAAACAAAGAAAGACCGTCTTATACACATATGTACAATACAGACAAACAATTCATGCAGACAGTGATATATTCAAGACACATGGCACAGGTGAAGTGGTTAACACAGGAAGAGTGAGAGCTAGGCAAAAGAAAAAAAAAAAGAAAAAAGAAAAAAAAAACACCACTGCCAGAGGCAGAAAAATTCTTAAAACCATGACAAAATCAATAATTTATATTGTATGATGTGCATGCTTGTTTTCAAATCTGTTAATCTGTAATCGTTCATTTATTCATTTATTGTCTAAGCCGTTTAATCCTAATTAGGGTCGCGGGGAGGCTAGAGCCCATCTCAGCCGACTCTGGGCGAAGGCAGGGTACACCCTGAACAGCTCGCCAGACCATTGCAGGGACAACACACATACAACCTTTCACACTCACTCTCACACCTAGGGGCAATTTGGAACCACCAATTAGCCTAATGTGCATGTTTCTGGACTGTGGGAGGAAACCGGAGTACATGGAGGAAACCCACGCAAGCACAGGGAGAGAACATGCAAACTCCACACAGAGACGAACCCGGGACCTTCTTGCAGTAAGCACTGCACCACCCTCAAATGTACTTCATGATTTTTTTTTATACATTTAAAAGTGGATTGGAAATACAACGAGCCTTTATTTCCTACTAACACACATTTTTTACTCAATCCCCTTCTCAGTCCTTTGCAGAATTTATTTTATAAAAATAAAAACCTTGACTTGATGGCTAGAGTTTTGGTACAAGGAAGTAGTGGAAAGACAGCAGTGATATGTAGTATTAGCCTTAGCCTAAGGCATAGATAGTGAGAGACATGGGCAGCATTTGATAACCCAGTTAGCTGCACTGGGGGGACAGCAGTGAGAACCCGATGAGAGTGGGGCTTGAACCACCTACCTTGGGATCAGTAATCCAGCGCCCTACCAACGGGCCACCACTGCCCATAAGTGATTCTATAGAGGGCACACTAAGTTATGGCCTGATGAAAATGCACCAAAACTGCATTTTCACCACAAAAAGCATCCCCTATACAAAAGAGCCCAAACAAAGCCTTCGTCATTCATGCATATTTAGAAAGGAAAGGTGCCCAAGTGTCTAGATATGCATGAATGAGCCAGACAGTTCAGGACGCACACCGTTGGAGGTCCCTGAAAGCAGCACAAAGTGAAAAGGTGTGATTCAGCCTCAAAAACATCTTTGAAGACGACATTTTCTGAAAGAATTCTGAAAGAACTGATACATTGATATACGATTAAATCCGAGGGGCTGAATGAGGGCGCACAGAGATAATCAATGTCAAATACAATTTTTTCGTATTTTGGCCCTTGGGACCCCTCCCCTTAAGAGGGCCATAAATTTTTTTTTACAAAGGGTTTCAGAGATTAAAACCCCACGTCATTTCTGTCAGTTTTGCCAATATATCTACTCCCCACCAAAAATTCATAGGAATCCGAGGAGGTGATATATTATACCCTGGGTGATTTTTACAAAAATTGGCAAATAAATATATTTCTCATAAATGGATTCCATTTGTAGGGAAAAAAACAACAACAACAACTTTATTCTACATCATGTATCTGTACAAAACAGCAGCACATGACCATAGAAAGGGAAAGAAAATAAACATGAATACATTATTAAATTTCCTTACTGTAGAATGACCAATCCCAATACTACAGGACACAGTAATCGTTTTACACTCCAGTAATTCTTTGATAAAGGTGAGAATAGTCGACGAGAGTGTTCAAAGTAAAGCAATATTACACAATGTAATAATAACAACCATCAAAAACCACACTATCTGAAAATGTACATGCTTCAGTAGAAACATGGGTGGGGGGAAAAACCCCTTTCATTATACACACACATCGTCCCTGAAAGCAGCATTAAATAAAAGATTTCATATGATCATGTTCTCCCACTCTGCAACACAACACTGAGATAAAATACAAACTAACACAGGGGAAAAACAGTGGATTCATCATTAGACACAGCGTCATGTGGAACACAGCATACACTTTTCCTCAATACAGTCAATATAAATGTCAGTAACCATTATAATGGTGGTGTTTAGAAGTATTGCAGAGTCTTGGTATGATGTTTTGTCATACCCTCAGAGGTAAAATAAAAAAATATTTTCACACACTTTCTTTGGTGCTGTGAAGATCAATAAAAGTCTGTTAGCATCCAGGGGTGTGTAAAGTTTAGTCCATTCTGCCACAGTAGATATTTCTGAAGGAGTTTTATAGCTCATCCTAAATAAAATAAAAAAAGAAAAGAAAAAAAACCCAAACAAGAATAAATTAATCATTCCAGTTAAAGAAGTGGCAATGTTTAATGTTTTAAAATATCAATAGCATGTTAAATCTGTCACAATCTGGGAGACTAGATATGCTTACTGCCTCAGAAAGTTATGTTTAAACTAAAAACAGTGCCCTGCTCCATAGAGTGTATGACACGTAATGCAAAGCATTGATAATCATTAAAGAAAAACAAGAGCAGATGAAATGTAATGCCTTCAAAACTGAATATTTGTCTTTTATTTTTCCTTGAGTAAAATTTAAAGAAGAACCCAAACTGGGAAAAAAGCACCTGAACTGCACAAACCTCTGCCAAGCCCAGCAAAATGTACGAAACTGTCCTCTTACAATGTTAATGAATGCTTTTAAAAATTCCCAGATTTGATCCTGAAGATTGTACGGTCATATCCAGGGTTGAAGCCCATGGGAGAAATCGGCTGAACTCTCAGGGAGGGATGGCATACACTCGCTTCCCTGTCACTCACGGGCAAACATGCACTCATGCATACAAGGGGCTGGGTTGTGCTTTCCTCCGAAGTGTGTTATGCTGCTACTCAATATGCATGTGCTGCTGTTTTTAAAAAAAAGCCAGATGCTGGCATCACATGTCTTGAAGGAAGCAGGTGCTGGGCTTTGCCCCTCTCTTGTTAACAGTGGCTATGTGATAGAGGGGCCTGCTTCATGGGTGTGAAATGTTTACAACTAAATTAGAGGAAAATCGGGGGTGGGGGGGTGGGGGTGGGGGTAATCCAGATCATCTCACAATTCAAACGGAGTCTTCCTTGTCGAAAGCTGCACTTCATCTCTGATTGGATTCATTACATTTGTGGAGAGTTTGTAGGTATAGCTAACAGACAGGTTGTGTCCTGGTCAGTGATCTCAGGATGCATTCTTTCTTTAGCAGATATGGTCTAGTTGGCTAAATGGAGCAGTCTGAGACCATGATTCTTAGTCAGAAAAGTCAGTCAAAAAAGGGGTGAGTTGATGAGGAGTCCTTGCCTCAAGTGGAGAAATTCAAGAATTGTTCACAAGTAGGGGCAAAATAGAGCAGGAGATTGACATGCAGATAAGTATAGCATCTATAATGGTCTAACAGGACTCCGAATTGTTTATCATTCTAATATCTACTGAAAGCTTTTTAGCTTTCATACTCCAACACAAGTATATTTTTTGCACTGCAGTCCTCCTTTAATGATCTCAGACCCACTTACAGTGACATCTTCAGCATTAGGCAGTACCTGCTGTACAGTAGGTATTGATGCTATGACTGGATGCAACACCAAGTTCTGATTTTTATAATTTTCCGAAGACTCACTCTTTCTAAGGCCACTATTCATTAACAAGTGTAGAACTGTCATGGTGCTGTGCATGGCTTTGCTGCTTCTACAGTTCCTTGTTCAGTCCTCAGCTCTGGATACCATCTGTGTGGAGTTACATATTTTCTTCATATATCCAAACTGGTTTAATTATTAAGTATTTCTGCATCCTGCTCAGCGTTCCTGGGCTATGCTTTGGATCCAGTGTGACCCCAACAATGATAAAGCACTTACTGAAGAAAAAAAATCAAATGTATGAACTTATGAATGTGATCATTTTAGTGCACCAGGGGGCGATAATTATGCATAGACATAAAATTCAATAGAATCTGGGGTATAATTATTATTGGGGATGGCTAGAGCATTTCTTCACAGTGTGAGAAAGATGTGCCACTCAGAGCTTCTAAACAGTAAGTTTAAAACCTGTATACAAATTATATCCTGTCTGAGAGTTCAGTGGATGAACTGGATGAAGCGGTGTACTCCCCTCAAATCAAACAGCTAATATATTAATAAATTTAAGGCTATCAATGATTTCACATTTGGAGTGATTTTCAATTTTTATAAACAGCATTTTTCTGGTTTATAGCACCCGACATCTACATGGACAGCCAAAAAAAATAACAGCCTCTCATGGTACAAGAACAGGCATATGTGCACAATGTATATTCTCTAAAGCATGGCGCTTCAATATTACATTTGCTTTCATTCATTTAACAGTTTTTATCAACCTCAAAAAACTATTTGCCAAGCTGAACTATTCTATTTTAAGAATCTTGTATGAAATTCGGATTAGCTAGAGTTTACCAACACAACCTTTGCTGTTTGCATGTTACCTTATTCTCATCTGAGTGTTACAAATAGTCTAAAACTAATATGCAATGGGTTTAAATGTGTTTTTATTGTTAATTTATAGTGGTACATGAAAGTTTTTTAAACCCATAGAATTTTCAATCTTTCTGCATAAATACAACCTAAAACCTCAACCAGGTTTCATAAGTGCTAAAACCAAATCAAGAGACTCCAAGTTAACAAATGAGACAAACTAATATACCTATTCATTTATTTATTGAGGAAAATGATGTAATATTACATATCTGTGAGTGGCAAAGGTATGTTTGCCATGTATGTATTCAAACCCCTATAGGATTAGCAGTAAATATAAAGATAAACATAGAAAAAGGGGTTCTGAATCAGTAGGATGACAATCAGATCTAAGGACAAATCAAAAACATGGCCTACACAACCCATATCTGAGGAAGCACACCATGGCATGAACAAAAGAGATTTGAGGACCTAATATATATATATATACATATATATATATATTTTTTTCTCAGATGTATATTTTATTTTATTCTATATATTTTTACAATTTCTATCCTTGTTTTTTTATATACATTGTAC
>JAOUQZ010000047.1:28389978-28406516 GCA_028564935.1 Neosilurus hyrtlii | reverse complement strand
AATTCCAAATGTACACTATAGTCCCTAAAGCCCTTTACAGCATTGGGGGTTGAATAATTTTGAACACAACTGTATCTCAACATGTCTCAACATGCTTAGGACGGCCATTTTGTTTCTTTTTTGAAGTCCGACATTTTGTTCTGTGTTCAAAGGCCAGCCGAGAAATACTCGTACGGAGTGAAATGGCCTGAAAATAAAAATAATACAATGATCTTACACACACTTCAGGAAATAAACTACTCATACAATAGTCACATAAACCATCCAATAATCAAATAGTGCAGTAAATCATTCAATTGCTCTTCTATAGATATAATCATTAACAATTTAAATATATATTTCATTAGAGATTTTCATTGGTCAGTTCTCCATTTCAGGATTATAAATGTTTTCAAATAAAGGAAATATGATCCCTCATTCCAAAGATATTACACTCTCTGTATTCATATTTATGTTGACGCTGGTAATGATCAATAATTATTCCAGTAAATGATTGGGAAGTCCAGCAATTTGTATAAGATTTATGAAGGACCAAATATCTGACATTAAGACATTTCAGACCTGCACAGTTCACGGGTCCAAAACCATACAGCGCCCCCAGTGGTGCCTGATACCACGATTTCCTCAACTTCATTAGTTTAATATCTGCATACTCTTCTTATTGACATTAACTTGCCTTGTATGAACCGACTAATTCATGTCCTATTCTCGTGATTTTCCTCACATGCAAGAGTGGAACAGCAATGACACCACACTTTTCAAACAGGGTAATGCAGACTGTCAAATGGAGCTTTGCAGATTGCAACTGTGAAAATGCACACAAGAACCACCTGATAATGAAAATATACATTCGTTCATGTGTAACAGGAGAGTTCGGAAGGCTTGCCTTTCATTTCACTTTAAGCAATATCCATTTCGAATAATGATTTATGAAACAGGAATAGCAGACCTTTGGCTTGCAGAGACCCTGTGCCTGCGCAGAGTAAATGCATTGAAACTAGCCTCTTCTGAGGACCGCACTAACTAACCTATCATTTGTGATCCATATGTAGCTCCGGGCGGGGCAGTGGTGGTGTGGTGGCCTGGTGGTAGGGTGCTGGATTACTGATCCCAAGGTTGGGGGTTCAAGCCCCACTATCGATGGGTTCTCACTGCTGTCCCCCCCAGTGCAGCTAACTGGGTTATCAAAGGCCGGCCATGTCTCTCACTGTCTATGGTGAGAGGCATGTAAAAGAACCATTGCTGATTTTTGTCAAGAGTAGCTGCATAGCTGTCAGCGTGTTTCTGCCCTGCGATGGCCTGGCGAGCTGTCTGGGGTGTACTCTGCCCTCACCCGGAGTCGGCTGAGATGGGTGCCAGCCTCCCCGCGACCCTAATTAGGAATAAGTGGTTCAGAAAATGACATGACATGATGTAGCTCTGGCCAATCCTGTGTTTTACCCCAGTAACTGTTTATGAAAAGTCTGGACAATCATTATGCAAAGATACATTTTTGACCACAAGCTCCTGCGTGTTGGTTCCTTTACGCTCCCAGGATCCTGGAGTAAGGACGTTTGAATTGTAATGCTGTTGCGTTTTTTCTTCTAACATTCAGTGTACACAAAATCAAAAGGCAAAACGTAACCCAGACCAATCTGCTCATTCTTTGTTATCATTCATTTATTCTAAGCTGCTTCATCCTAATTAGGGTCGCAGGGGGGCCGGCGCCCATCTCGGCCAACCCCAGGCGAGAGTATTGTACTGCAGCGGCGGTATTCTTCATAGACCTGGAGAAAACAGAGAAAGTACCTGGAGAAGTACAAAGAAAAGATTTTCAATATTTGAATTTCATTGTATTTTGTAAACTTGTGATTTCGATGCCAGTGACATGTTTCATATTTTCGTATTAATGACACTTATTTAATTCATCCTGGGGATTGGGGAAACTAACTGTTGCAATATTGGAAAATTTGGGATATTAATAGTCACGTCATGGGAATCTACTTCCGGTCTGGATGATGACGTTACCAGCTCATAGCCTGCCCTTATTTGTCTTTAGTGCATTCAGTTCTACGTTGACTGACAGCACGCGCTGCACGATAAACGGCTGTTTAAACACCTTATATGGTCAGAGCGGATGTCGGTGCCCAATTATTATCGTCTCGTGCAGCAACAATCTCCTTTGGCCGTTTTTCTTCCTCGTTATTACCACAGGAAGGCTTTGTATTCTCACAGTTTTACGTTACAGGTCGTTTGTTAGGTAACCCAAGGTCAGTTAGATAGATAGGTAAAGAAATATTCAAATACGAGACGAGCTGTGTGTTTGGGTGTTAAAGTGCGGACGTGGTTTCCAGTCGGACAGAAATAAACAGCGCTCTTTCTCTTTCCGTGCTGAGAAACACCAACAGGAGCTCAGGACTCAGAAAACATGCAGGTTTGGCTTGATTTCCGATTATTTCTGCTTTTATTCGACCCTATGTAGGTGGTAAATAGTAAATAAAGCTCTTTCGGTCTAGTTATGTCTGTGTTAGACTGAGTTGTGAACGAGGTTGTTATTTTTAATAACCTGGACACACACATCACACAAATATAGGCTACAGCCATGTTTTTAAGCCTGACACTGCAGTCTGAGTGGATTTAATAAAATTGTCATGATTAAAGCCTCTGGCTGTCTGAATAAAACACAACACCGGAGCCACCATGGCTTCACAGTGTCAGTACTGGAGCCTAAATCCTAACCCTCTCCACTCCAGGACCCTAATGAAGACACCGAGTGGAATGACATTCTCAGAAAGAAGGGCATCCTTCCTCCCAAAGAGACCCCCAAGGAGGGTGAGGAAGAGGAGCAAGTCATTCAGCAGCAGTCCATTGGTGAGATGTCACAATAAAAATGAAAAGTGAAATCTGTAAGAATTTATTTTTAACTTATTTAGGGGTTATGATCTAACTGGACGTGTTGTTTCCTGCAGTGAAAACCTACGAAGATATGACCCTAGAGGAACTGGAGGAGAACGAGGATGAGTTCAGCGAAGAGGATGAGATCGCCATCGAGATGTACAGGTGAATGTTCCACCTCTCAGAACTCCTTAAAGGTCCAATAGATTAGATTAGTCTTTTTTTATTTGAAAGGTTGGGTCTTATGTTCACGAAACTCTGCAGCCAGCTTCTACGGTGACATGTATTGTGTATACAAAATGATTTACAGGAAGTGTATCCAAACACAATCAACCATCCTGTATCGGGCTTCAGTTTTCCTAACTGGTTTTCTCAGCAGCTTAATACACTGTAGGTCACACCCACCCAGACAGGCCTCAAATCATCCAGCTTGAGTTTGATCTCCTCCAGTTCACCTTCATTGGACCACTTTTTGTTGGTAATTACCACTGTGTACCAGGAACGTGCTGTTTTGGAGATTTGTCTGCCCTCATCATCCATGATATTACAGATCAACTAGCACAAATGAAGAAAGTACAGTGCTGAACAAGACCTTTATCAGAATTGGGTTCTTGTCATCACTGTACTGTGTTAGTTTGTGCCAGTTGTTCTGACGGATGCTGTTCCTTTATGTAGTTTTGTGGTGTAGCTCATGTAGAAATGTTGTTCATTTAAACTGTTTACTCTACCAACAGTATATGGGTGTAATGGCGATAAAAACATAAGCAGCGACAAGTGAACACCACTGATTAGTATATAAACCCCCTGGCAAAAAAGTATGGAATCACCACTCTTTAAAGATGTGCGTTTAATTGTTTAATTGTGTAAAAAATAAAACCAATCACAGACATGCCATAAAACTATTTTCATTTAAAATTCCAACCTTCTGGCTTTATGAAACATTTACAGAAATGAAAAATAAAGAAAATTGTAATCAATTGCTACTGTTTTTACAGATCAATCAGAGAAAAAAAATAGGGAATCACTCAATTCTGAGTAAAATATTATGGAATCACCAAACAAAAACACCACTCGTATTTTGTTGCACCACATCTGGCTTTTATAACAGCTTGAATTCTCTGAGGCCTGGATTTGAATATCGACAATCAATATGCATCAATCTGGCTCCAACTTTCTTATTGCCAGGTCAGCTTTGCAGGTTGGAGCCTCATCGTGGACTATTTTCTTTCATTCCCACCATAGATTTTCAGTTGGATCGAGGTTCGGACTATTTGCAGGCCAGGCCAGTGAGATTATATGTCTTTCTTGAAGGAAGGTTTTCACAGCTTTTGCCCTGTGTATGATTTATCATCCTGCAAAATGATGTGGATTGGTGTGGTGATGGTTTTATGTTTCACTAAAATGCCAGTTTTATAGTGTTATACTGTCTCACTTGAAAATTTTATCATTTTAAATGCAATTTATTCATATTTCATCAACTGTGTTGATGCTGAAACTGCTGTAAAATTATGGTCGTAATGGTAATTATGGTAAGGATAAATAAGCCAAGTTTCATTTGTGTGACCCTTAATAGCTATACCACATCTCCAAACGCAACATCGGACCGTGCCACTCACGAAATACAGCGCACATCATGGTCCCGGGGCTTCCCCACTACGTTACTATTTTTGTAATCCCCATCACATGATACTTGGCGTTCAATCAGAGGAGCGATTCCGCAACACCCCGGTAGAATCAAACCAGCAGCAGTAGTTTTGAAGCAGTGGCTGTTCAGAGAATTTAAAGGTAAATCTACACCTAATAGGTGATGCGATTTCCAAACAAAGTCAACAGTTACATTAGTACTTTTCAAAAATACAGCTGGCCACGCAAAAATCCAAGATTGCGACCCCCAAAATTGGGTTTTTTCTTTATAACTCGAAATGCCTTGATTTTAAGCTCAATAAATGTATCAAAGTCGAATATGAAGTCGGGTATTGCAGACATTTTGGTTCCAAATGCATGTCTGCATCTTATGATTCTTGAGATACACCACCCCGGTACTTCTGGTGTATCTCAAGAATCATAAGATACAGACATGCATTTATTATTTTGCAAATCTGTACTTCTACAGATGCGGAAAAGCAAAAAAAATTGTACCATTCATTGTTGTTAAGTGAATTTTGTGATATGAAGGTTGTTATTTTCATAACCTATTTTATTTTGAGTCTTTTTTCAGTATGGTTATAATAAAGTTTAAAACTAAAATGGCATCCAAGATGGCTGGCTTGAAGATTACTTGAAGTAATCATGTCTTGGCAGCTATGAAACATGAATTTTTGGTGTGCACATATGTTTTTGGTCTATGAATCCAATGGGCCATTGCATTGTAGAAGAGACTAGACGTGAGAAAACTCGGACCTACTTGAATGGGGAAGGAGAAACAGTGCAGAATATAAACGGTTTCAGACATTTCACTCATTTGGCCGAGGGCTCGTAACGGGCTATTCTAATGTTGCAGATATCCAGTGTGTTGTAGTCTGTCCGTTACAGCTGTTTATTTACTTATTTTTTCAGACTCTCCTGCCTGCAGTTCTTGTTAGATCGTGACGATAATACACACATTTCTTCTATGTGCTGTTCTCCAGGGATATGTTGACTTTCAACTTTCCAGGTCAAACCCCCGGTCATACGGATCCAGAATAGCACAAAAATGTCACTCCCTACGAGGGAGTCTCGCTGTTAGAGCTACTTGCCATTTTTTTTTCTGCAGCGGGAATCGCCTACTACTGGAACAGCCATACTGCTATGGCAAACACGATAAATTCTACATGCTTTACTAAAAGCCGTGTTTCTGGGCGTCCGGGTTAAAGTCCGCTTTAGGTGGGGACGCTTTTTTCCAAAGCTTTGTGGTGGCTATTTTTTCCAGAGAAACACTGAAATATTAAAAACCCTTTTGGTTTGTTACGATGCACGCCCGGGATGCACGTCAGGAGCTGATAACCATGCGCTACTGTTTATATTTTTAACGTTTACATTTTTATTTTACATTTTTGCAGGCTCCATGTGATGTATTTTCACTAATATTAATAATTCTTTCCATGTTTTCAGCACAGTGTCATTATTGAAGTACTGTTGAATAATATCATTACATCACACACATTCCTCAAAACTTTTCTTTGATTCCAACTTTAAATAAAATCATATTTTCAGAGATATGGACCCCACTGTATGTGTACAGGACCGTGTACTGTATCTCTGTTGTACTTCCTGTCATTGTTCAGGCAGAAAAGGCTCGCCGAGTGGAAAGCAAAGCAGCTGAAGAACGTATTCGGTGAAGTGATGGAGATTTCGGGTCAAGATTACATTCAGGAAGTGAACAAGGCTGGAGACGGCATCTGGGTGGTGCTCCACCTCTACAAGCAAGGGTGAGTGAGTGTGTGGCGTTTGCACCGGTTTTGTAGCTCTAGGCAGCTATCATGCTATCTTAGATACTTATGTAATAGGTGAACTGAACAACAGTTT
The DNA here is from genome assembly GCA_028564935.1 of Neosilurus hyrtlii. Lineage (NCBI taxonomy): Eukaryota > Metazoa > Chordata > Actinopteri > Siluriformes > Plotosidae > Neosilurus > Neosilurus hyrtlii. The sequence goes on along the minus strand of JAOUQZ010000047.1, from coordinate 28,400,138 downwards.
GAATTTTCCCAGCATCCCCTTGTGCACGCTGATCAACCAGCACTTGTCCTCGTTGGCACGGAAGTTTCCAGACACTAAGTTCCTGAAGTCAATCTCTACGACGTGCATCGCCAATTATCCGGACAGAAACCTGCCCACCATCTTCGTTTACCACAACGGAGAGATGAAGGCGCAGTTTATCGGCCCACTCGTGTTTGGAGGAATGAACCTCAAGTGTGACGGTGCGTGTATTTAACAGTTATTCCATGACCTCGAGTTGAATTTTATTAAATAACTTTGTAAGGAGGAGCCAAGCAGGCTATTAAAGGAACATACCAGGACCAAAAGAATACGCAAAGCACTCTTAAGTACATAAATGTTCTTCATTTTAACACCCATTTGAGATCATTTTGGGGCACCAGTTGTTAAAAAAAAAAAAAGGATTTTAATAACAGTAACAGCGGTGGGAACTTACTGTTTAGCTGGCTAATCCCTGAGCTGCCTCACAGGGCTGTAGTGTGTGAGTGATTTTGGCAAAACAATCGTCCCCTTTTTTTCAGCAGGGCATTAAAGGGGTACTGTGTACTACTCACCATCCTGAATCCCCTGCAGTATGCCTGACAATCCGTTCATGAAGTCACAGCTCTGTACCGTCAGCATCAGGGCCTGCCATTTATGTCCAAAAAAGTGTATATGTAAATCAGAATTTGAAGTAAAAGCTTTTACTAGTCTTTTATTTACCAGTTAATAGTTACAGGTCAGGTACCCTGTCTAAGAAAACCGAGCGCTGGGAAGGGTTTAAGACCTGGCAACCCACCCTGTAAAAGGTGCAGGTCTGGGCTATACGCAAACATTCTCAGGTTACATGGATATACAGCAGTCCTATAACAGACTAACTGGACTAAAGACAATCAAACAGAGGTTTACACGTGAAAGGGAACAAAAGGCAAAACGGGTTAAGCCTGGACTTTGAAAGCGGTACATTCTAGCAGTGGTGCACTTTGACTATAATTTCCAGCAATACAGCCAGCGTGTACCATTCAGGTTTTTTTCAACCTCCTGGAGTTTGTCTTGTCCATTTAAAACTTGGTAAATAATCTCTGTTTGGTATGAACAATACGTGACCCACCAAGATCACCATTTAACGCAAAACATGGTCGGGAAACACAAACCACTTTCACAAACACACTTGATCCGTCTCGCCCCTCTCTCTTCTCTTAATCCGGTGATCTTTTCGGCTCTTACACACACTGCTGAAGTGTTTTTAAACTGAAATATTGTTAGAACAGCATCTTTCTTAAGTTTCAGTTTCAGTTTGGACCTTATTAATTCCACAGTCAAATCCTGAACGAGTGCATCTTGAGAAAAATGTTCTTCAAACTTCATCCAGATATAACTAACATCACAGTCCGTTCTCGCTTCAACCACTCATCCTTCAGATAATTGAAGTAACAAACATCTTTATTCCGTACTGCATGGTTTAAGCAACCAAAATCCATACAATGAGGCACTGCCAGTCCTTTATTATCCAACTTTACCCTGCGTGTTCCACAATGGATTGCAGACACCAGGGGCGAGGTAACGTCATCACAAACTTTCTCGTAGGATCTCACGCTTTGTGTAGCAGATGAGAGCTGATCAGGGGGAAAAAATCCTGGTTTATTTTCTTAGTAAAAATAAAAACAGATGCTCTTCACTGCAATCTTTAAATACTTATGTTAATGTAAATCGGAATACTTTGAACATTTCCACTTTAATCATATTTGACCAGAGGAAGTGGAGTAAGTGGTTTATTCCATCACTTTATTATTGTATTCAAATTCTTTAAAATTTAAAACGTACATTCTTACCATAATATAATTTACATGAGAGCTAGCTGGTTAGCACAGAGATAGCTAGATAGCTGAAGACCTGTGGTCCAATAAAGTCACATTTGGTGAGAGTGGGGAAAAAACCTAATTCTTGTTCTGAAAAATAAAATTAAAAAGGTGACTACTATAAAATACTGTAACTCCTTATTTTGTTGCTTTTCTTGGACAGCACAGAGCTAGCAGGTTAACTGTAGGTCTGAAGGTTACGGAAAAGTAGTGCTTGGTTGAAATAGGACTGTCTAATTCTTGGGGGGGTTTATGATGAAATACTTTGGCTGAGAACAAGTCAAGACCATTTCTGTTTTTTGTTTTTTCTGTGGCGATGTTAAGGTCACAATATAGGGGCTGATATCCTGTGAGTAGATTAACCAATCAGAGTGCAGAATTACTAATCTCCAGCGACCTAGGATAAAATATGTATATATCGGCATGTCTGTGCGTGTTTGTCCATGTGGTCTGATCATCCCTCTTGTTATACGGTTTTGTTTCTCAGAACTAGAATGGCGTTTGGCCGAATCTGGCGCTGTGAAGACGGACTTGGAGGAAAATCCCAGGAAACAGATCCAGGACAAGCTGATTTCATCCATCCGCTGCTCGGCACCAACACACAAAGACAGCGACGAATCTGAAGATGAGGATTGATTTGGTGTAGTTCCTTTTTTTTTTTTTTTTTTTTTTTTTACACCCCAGAATCATGTTTGGATCTCTATTTTTTTTTTTTCTTACGGACTCGTCTTTTTTCACGTTTAAACGTTCCTGTGCATTTCAGTTCTGTTTTTAATCCACACATGACGTCTGACTTCCCCTACTGCTTGTTCTCTACATCGTGTGTTTTACAGTTGTCCTCATCTCTTGTAATGATCGTAGCTCGAGTCGATACGCTCTTGTGGGTCGCGTGTGCATTAAAAACAGAACTAGAACACAGCAGATTGTTTTTACACCCTGTTCATTATAATCTCAGGAGCTGCTCCCTCTAGTGGAGAGGATTAAAGACGTCACTGTTTCCAACATAACATTTGGGTTTTTAAGTTGTTTAAGCATTTTTATTAGCAATAAATATATTATTTATACTTTAATGCTTTTAATACATCATCTGTGCTCCTGTTGGATGTCATCATAAAAAGAAACCTGTAGATTTATGCTTGGTTTTTGTTTTTCTAATTACCTTTTACACCATATACTTATTTCAACCATACAGTACATTTCATTACATTTGTTAAAAAAAAAACACACACAGAGCTGTCTGAGAGAGAGAGAGAGAAAAATAGGACATAAAACACGTGAGATTGAATTTATTTACAGAATCGCTTGTGCTTCTACAGTGCACATGGCGTCACCCTCCTACTGAACGTCCACTGAAACCTGTGTATGGAAAGAAGGAGATACCAAAATAAACACCTATTTCAAACCATCATCAATCACATGTGAACACTAATAATAAGTCATTAGATATAGAACTTAGAAACACCTGAAGGGAGTGTAACGAGTACCGTTTTAAGTCAGAAATAAGATTATTTTGAAATCACAGCATTGTGGAAATGATCAAAGTTTTATGTATTAAAGAGGGATGTGTGAGGTGGTTTGTTTTGTCCACAGGACGAGTCTGGAGAAGAACTGGTGCGTTTTAGTTTCTCGGTAAGGGAAGCAGGGTGGCATTATGGTTAACACGTCCAACCTACATCAAGAGTGTCCTCGGTCTGAGACCCAGGCTTGGCGAGGGCGTTTCTATGTGGGTTTTCACTGGGTACTCCAGGCTCCTCCCACAGTCCAAAGACATGCACATTAGTCTAATTGGCTGTTCCAACTTGCCCCTGGGTGTTACTGTGAATGTGTGTTGTGTGTGTGTTGGCCTTACAGTTCACGGTGTACCCTGCTCAGAGCCAGCTGCAGCCTTCCTGCAGTAGGGCTAATGTTTGAAATGTATGGGTTTTGTTTTTTTGGACCTTTTGTACTGGGTTTTTTTTACATTGGAGCCTACTGTGGTTAAAACAGGCATAAAATATATTAATACACTCCCCTGTCAAAAAAAGATTTAATTAAAAAAATCAGTAAATAGTTAAGAATACTTGAGATTAATTGAGCCCCTTTGAGCAACAGTGGGCTAAGTCCATTTCTGTGAATTTTCAGGAGAGCGCTTTAATGTTTTAGGGCTACAAAAAAATCGGCATGATTCACATTTCAATGCTTTCAGTCTCACCAAATACTTCTAGATACTTCTTTTGGCCTAAATTGCTGTGTTGCTGGGACTTCTGCATTTTCCCAAAAATTGTGATTTTGCACTTAGAAGAATTACAATAAACCCAGATTGAACTTGTATTTTTCAGTGCAGAAAATGTAGCAATATCATAAAAAATAAAGAATCACATTCAGTTAAATACTAGCAAGCAGAAGCAGTGGTGTCCGAGCTCAATTAATATGTACTTTCCGAGTCCTCTATTAACTAAATAACCTCTTTTTCAGGAATGTTATTCCTAGAAGTGGAGGCTTCACACATGGGTGCCGCCAACTTGGATTTCAGACTTGGCTCAGTGTTGCACTAGTAAATCAGTGAAATAGTGAAGTGCCCCCTATAGGTCAAACTTGGAGCTTTACCTTGATTTAGACCAGTATTCATCTGAAAGATTTCACTTCTCTCTATTCATTTCTGTACTTAAATTTACAAAAATGGATTTAGCCCACTGTTGCTCTAATGGGCTCAGTTACTACGGCCCTTAAAGTTTCAGCGGTTAACTACCCTTAACTGCTGCAGTGAGTACCTTCTCCTTTATTAAACCCCCATGTTAACGTCAATGCATTTCAGAAGGGTCAAATTATCAGCTTACATCAAGCAAATAAAACGTCTGAGGAAATTCTGAAGTGACTAAAATTGGGTTAAGAACTGTCCAACGCATTTACACTCGGAAGGAGCATACTGAACCTCAACTTCACTCAAGAAATCTGGTCGGAAAAAAATTTTGACCGAGTGCTACTGGAGATCGTGTAAACATTTGGCGAAGTTAAACGGTAGAAAAACGTTCAGTAGAACTGACAGCTATTGTAAGTCGTAAAAGTTAGACCATTTCTGTTTCCTCTGAGTCCAAGAATTTCATGGCTCGTACTTATGTTCCATTGTTACCTGTATACTGTATGGCAATAAAACTTGAACCTTCCATACACAGGATTGGGACTACACCACTGTTCATAAGAAAACCACTTGTCAATGAGAAAAATCGGGAAGGCTTGTACGAAGAGTAAAGGTCAGATTCAGGAGTGATGGGAAAAGGTCATGTGATCTGACGACCAGATTGACCCTATTCCAGAGCAATGGGTATGTAAGTATAAATTTTTAGGGTGTGCCTTTATAGGAAGACCATGACAGACTCGGTCGGTGATCCCTGTACGCTCCGAGCTAACTAAAGGCTAGCCCTACCTGGCCAGTTCTTCCGTTAATTCTGGAGTCTGGAGAAATCATTTGTGTGTGTGTGTGTGTGTGTGTGTGTGTTTGGGGGTGTGTGTGTATCTGGGGGTGTTTCATCGTTTTGTGTTTATGCAAATGAAACAGCTGAAAGGAAAATGGTTGGTATCTGTGGACGTTGAAGTGATGTGCATATAAACCATGTGACCATGCATATAAATAGAATTTCTCTGGAGTTTTTTCTTTCTTCCTTTCTTCCTGACATTTTTTTAATGTCATTTGGTGAATACTTTTACACAGGGATACACATTAGGTGGCTCAATGCGCCTAAAATCAGTAAAAAGAAGGAGAGATTAATCAGGATTGAGGAGGTTACTGCATGCGTGCATACTTAAGAGCCAACTTAAGATGTTTATTATACAGTTCAGGATGAAATCATTGGCAATAATGGATATAGCACATATATCAAGATCACTTCATAGCTGGCAGAAAAGAAAGAAAGAAAGAAAGAAAGAAAGGAAGAAAAAGAGACAGAAAGAAAGAAAGAAAAAAAAGGAAAAAGTAAGAAACACAAAAAGAGAGAAAGACAGAAAGAAAGAGACAACGAAAGAAGACAGAAAGAAAGAAAGACAGACAAAAGGAAAGAAAGACAGAAAGAAAGTCAAAAAGAAAGAAAGAAAGGAAGAAAGACAAAAAGACAGACAGAAAGAAAGAAAAGCAGGAAAACAAAAAGAAAGAAAGGCAAAAGAAAGAGAAAGAAACACAAAAAAGAGAGAAATACAGAAAGAAAATCAGAATGAAAGAAGACAGAAAGATAGAAAGAAAGAAAAAGACAGACAGAAAGAAAGAAAAACAGACAGACAGAAAAAAAGAAATAAAATAAGAACGTCAAAAAGACAGACAGAAAGAAAAAAGCCAAAAGAAAGACAAACAGAAAGAAAGACATAAAGACAGACAAAAAGAAACAGAAAAAAAGAGAAAGACAGAAAGAAAGACAGAACAAAAGAAGACAGAAAGAAATAAAGACAAAAAGAAAGACAGAAAGAAAGACAAAAAGAAAGAAAGAAAGAATGAAAGACAGAAGGAAGCACAAAACTGAGAAAGACAGAAAGAAAAAAAGAACGAAAGAAAGGCAAACAGAAAGAAAGAAAGGAAGAAAGAAAAATACAAAAAGGACAAAAAAGAAAGGAAGAAAGACAAAAAGACAAAGAAAGAAAGACAGACAGAAAGAAAGAAAGACAGAAAGACAGAATAAAGAAAGGCAGAAAGAAAGATAAAAAGAAAAAACAAAAAGAAAGACAAAGAAAGACAGAAAGACAAAAAGAAAGAGAGAAAGGAAGACAGAAATAAAAAAGACAAAGAAAGACAAAAAGAAAGAAAGAAGTATTTTAATACTTTTCTCTACTTAATATTTATTCTTTATTACAGATATATTACTTATTTACAAGCATAATTTATTTACATTTACATTTTGTATTTATCAACAAATGAAAACTTTTTGTGCGGATTTTCTATCCTGTTTCTTCTTTCATCCCCCTCAGTAATTATTTTTAGATTCTTGTTGTTTGTTTAATTACCATTTGAAACTGAATCAAACCAAAACCGTTTCAAGTTTCAAGTTTATTTGTACGTTTTATATATATATATATATGTCTGTGTGTGTGTGTGTGTGTGTGTGTGTGTGTGTGTGTGTGTGTGTACACAGTAGGATAAATACAGAATACTAATGGAAAAATACTAAAGTGGTTGTAGTGCGGAGGTAGTGTGTACGTGTACAGTGTGTACAATGACTGCAAAAAGTTTTCAGCAGTTGAGTAGCCTGATTTCTTGCAGGTAGAAAATATGCATGAATCTGCTATTGCGAGTCCGTCTGCCCGATGGCAGGAGCGTGAAGAGTGCCTGGCTGGGTTGGCTAGGATCAGAGAGGATCCGCTGGGCCTTCCTCCTACAGCGCTGAGTGTAGAGGTCCTGGATGGCCGGCAGTTCAGACCTGGTGATGCGTTTTGCTGATCTGATCACCCTTTATAGATCTTTGCAGTCCAGAGCATGACATCTGCCATACAGCCAGACAGAATACTCTCGATGTTGCGTCTATAGAAGTTGGTGAGTATTCTGGAGTCCATCCCAAACCTCCTCAGCCACTGATGAAAGAAGAGCCGTTGGCTCGCTACTTTCGTGATCACACCCACATGATGTGACCAGCTCAGTTCCTCAGTGATGTTGATCCCCAGGAACCTGAATAACTGACTCTCTCTATCTCTGTCCCCTCGATGAGGATAGGGGTGTGGCCTACACCCCGCAGTCTCCTGTAGTCCACGATGAGCTCCTTGGTCTTGCTGACATTGAGCAGCAGGTTGTTGTCCTGGCACCATGATGTCAGCGGTAAGCAGACTCGTCTCCATCTGAAATGCAGCCGATGATGGTGGTGTTGTCTGCAAATTTGATACCGGTGATTTGATAACTGGCACATATCTCAGGTTCAGGATGATAAAGACTCAGACTACAGCCTTCTCGTGACCCTGGTAGGACTAAGCAGCTCTACAAATAAATAAACAATAGAATATAACTAGAAACAGCTAAAAAAAATCATGCTAATACACTGCCTGACCAAAAAAAATTTGCAGGCACGAATATGTTGTTCCGCCTTTAACCTTGCTTACAGAACATGTCATTATTATTATGGTTATGCCATTGTTTCACCAAACTTAAGTAGCATAACATTTATTTCCATCCAGTGTTGCGTTCATTTCTTACCGATGTCTTGAATCGATGAGGGAAAAACTGAACCACCCCATGAAGTCTTCTTCAGCACATCCCGAAAACTTTCAATAGGGTTACGGTCAGGACTCTTGGGGTGCTAATATGATTCCTCGTGCTCCCTGAACCACTCGCTCATTATTCGAGTCTCTGTTTTATATCAGTGCCATCAGGGAAGAAAAAGTCCATTGATGTGATAACCTGCTCATTCAGTACATTCAGATCATATCTGACTTCATTTTATTGCCATATTAATGTTGCTGAGCCTCGACTGGACCAACTGGAGCAACAATACCATGGAGATTACACGCTGTAATCAAGATGAAATGCACTTTACTTTTTTGACCAGGGCAGTGTATTTTATAAATACAATCAATCAATCAATCAATCAATCAATCAATCAATCAATCAATCAATCAGTCAATTAATCAATCAATCAATCGATCAATCAATTAAACCATTTAATTGTTGGCCGTAGTAGGAGCAGTATAGCAGTAATAGGAATATAGAGTGCTGCTTTCATGAGCCAAAGGCTTCATGGTAGGAATATTTTAAGATCTGAAGGTACAGTGAGTTCAAAACCTGGTGCTGTGCACACGATATGTACAGTTTTCATAAAGGGAACAGTCATTAGGAGGGTGGGGAAGGAGGGTCGGAGGTGTCCTGGTTTCCGGGCTGTGTGGCCGGAGCATCGGGGTGGGTGCTGGCCCGCACCGGGCGGTTGTCTGGGGGGCCTGGTTCCCCTGGATGTGGCCCTCTGCTTTGGGGGAGGGGGGCTGCCTCCGGGGCCTTGGGGCCCTGGGGCCCTGGACCCTCTACTCTGGCCGCCCTGGGTGGCTGGGACCTGGCGGGGTCGGCGGCTACCAGTCCTGGCTCGGTGGGGCCTCTTCCCAACTGCCGCGGGGGCCTCTGGCTGGGGCTTTCCTCTGCCATCATCTGAGTAGGCCTGGGGTTGTCTTTGGTGCGAGGTGGCTTGTGGTCGTGCTCCGAGGTCCCTGGTCTGCCATGGTCTGCCTCTGGCCGCTGTGAAGGTGTGGTCGCAGTTACACGGTCTTGCTCGTCACTTGTTGCCAATTACTCACTTGTTCCACATGTTTTGCATGCTGGCACGGTCACTATATTGCCTTTTATTTATTTTTTAATTATTAGGGGTTTTTGGGTATGTGTGTGTGTATATATATATATATATGTTATTTAATTAATATATTCTTTTTTTTTCTCCCCTCCATTTCTCTTTTATATATTTATTTATTTAATTATTTGTTTGTTTGTTGTTGTTGTTTAGGTTTGTGTGTATATATTATTATTATTATTATTTTATTTTGTTTTTCCTGTCTCTGTGACTGTGTATACATTACTTTGATAGATGTTATGATATGTTTGTGATATGTCTTTTTGTTCTGGTCATTATTTAACAAATTCTTGATTAATGTTAGCTCTATTTTTTCTGTAAAAGCCACAAGAAATTTAATGTTGTATTTATGTACAGATATAGCAGTTTGTCTTGTGATAGTTTGGTTTCAAGGGCCGTTGCTTTTTATCTATAATGTTTCTGTCTCCTCTTTTTTCTTTTCAGTTTTCCTTTCGCTTCTGTTTGCTGTCTTCTTTCTTCTTTCTGTCCCCTTCAGTCAAGTCCAGCAAGATTACATAGATTCCATAACACAAATCAACAGTAAATAAATAAATAAATCAGATTATCTAGAGGAGCCTTATACCCATAAACCTCCTGTTGGAAAAGCAAATTTGTTCGGCACAACGCTGCAACCAGACTACCATTCTGCTTGCTATGATGCTGGACAAGACAGCTTAAGAAAAAAAAAAAAAAGGGAACAGTCATTACAAAAATTTTCTTTAATTCTGTTACGTTCTATGTGAAATTGGGGTACTTAGGGTACATAATAATTTAAAAAAATACTTTTTGAGTAAGGGTGGCGCTCTTCTATAGTCTTGGCTTAGGTTCATATTAGTAGTAGTTGGAGAAGAGGAACAGGAAGATGTGGAATAGTAAGAAGAGGAGGAGAAGGAGGTGGAGGAGGATAAGTAACAGTGGAACAGTGGAGTGAAGAGTAGTATTAAGAGTAGGAAGAGTAGTATTAAGAGTAGGAAGAGTAGTATTAAGAGTAGGAAGAGTAGTATTAAGAGTAGGAAGAGTAGTATTA
>JAOUQZ010000047.1:28307521-28342521 GCA_028564935.1 Neosilurus hyrtlii | reverse complement strand
GTCATAACTAAGCTTAAACAGAAATTCAGTATAAGGCATTTAAACAAATAACCATAAAACGGCATCCTTAATAAATAAATAAATAAACAAACAAACATACAAACAACCTTAGTGTGGTGGAGGGGTTTACTTGTCCTTATGATCCTGGGAGCTATGTTGTCAGGGGCTATATGCCCCTGGTAGGGTCACCCAAGGCAAACAGGTCCTAGGTGAAGGTCCAGACTAAGCGCACGGTTCAGAAGACCTCTATGAGCAATAGTATTTCAAGGACACAGTTTCCCTTGCCCGGATGTGGGTTACTGTGGTCTCTCCCTGGAACCGGGCCTGGGGAAGGGGCTCAAAGGTGAGCACCTGATGGTCCTGATGCTCCTGAAAGGAGCCTGAGCTGGTGCGTGAGGTTGAGAGATACTAACTAGATATAGCCAGGAACACCTTGAAACCTTACGGTCTCTGGAACCACCCGTATCGAGAGGAGCTGGACTTTGTTTCACTCTGGAGTTGCTCATTGGGAGAGACAGCGAGCCCGTGTGGGCATCATTATTGCCCCCCATCTCAGTGCCCATAAGTTGGGGTTCTTCCCAGTTGACAAAAAGGTAGCCTCCATCCGCCTCCAGGTGGGGGGAAGGGTCCTGGCTGTTGTTTGTGCTTATGCTTTAAGTGACAGTTTAGAATACTGGAGTTTCTTCCCCTTGAGACTCCCTCATTGTCCTGTGAGACTTCAGTGCCGATGTGGACAATGACAGTGTGACCTGGAAGGGTAGGTACGGCCTCTCCGATCTAAACCTGGATGGTGTTACTTTGTTGGACTTCTGTGCTCATCACGGTTTGTCCATCACGAACACCATGTTCAAACATAAGGGTGCCCATAAGTGCACTTGGCACCAGGACACTCTGGGCCACAGTTTGATGATCGACTTTGTAGTCGTGTCATCGGACTTGCGGCTGCATGTCCTGGACACTTGGGTGAAGAGAGGAGCTGAGCTATCAACCGATCACCACCTGGTGGTGAGCTGGCTCTGATGGTGGGGGGTCTCCTGGGAACGTTTGGCGGTGTCTCCTGTCAGAAGGGCTCTCAACTCCCACCTTCAGCAGAGCTACAACCACATCCCAATGGAGGCTGGGGACATAGAGTCCAAATAGGCCATGTTCTGTGTCTCCATTATTGAGGCAGCAGCCTGGAGCTGTGGCCGGAAGAACATCGGTGCCGGCCATGGGGCTGTGAATTTGAAAAAGGAGGCCTATCAGGTCCTTTTGGCCTGTGGGACTCCCGAGGCAGTGATGCAGTACTGACAGGCTTAACATGCTGCAGCCCGGGCTGTCACCGATGCAAAATCTTGGGTGTGGGAGGGGTTCAGTGAGGGCCTGTAAAAAGATTATCGGTTGGCCTCGAAAAGGTTCTGGACCACCATCCGACACCTCAGGAGGGGGGAAGCAGTACTCCACAAACACTGTTTACAGTGAAAGTGGGGGGCTGCTCACCTTGACTGGGAAGGTTGTTAGGAGGTGGAAGGAATACTTCGAGGACCTCCACCAACACGCCCTCTGTGGAAGAGGAAGAGCCTAGGGATCTGGAAGGGGGTCTGCCCATCACTGTTGCCGAGGTAGTTAAAAGGCTCCTTGGTGGCCGGGCTCTGGGGGAGGTTGAAATCCGCCATAAATACCTCAAGGCTGTGGATGTTGTAGGACTGTCTTGGTTGACACATCTCTGCAACATTGGTCAGAGACAGGGGGGCCGTACCTCTGTATTGGGAAGCCGGGGTGGTAGGTCCACTGTGAAATCACACTCCTCAGCCTACCTGGGAAGTCTATTCAGGAGTATTGGAGAGAAGGATCCGACTGATGGTCTCTGCCAAGGCTGTCCTTTTTCACAGATTATGTTCATGATATTTATAGAATTTCTAGGAGCTGCCAAGGTGTTGAGGGGTTCTGTTCTGGTGGCCATGAGATGTTGTCCTTTTGGCTCGGGCATCTGATTAGAATGCCTCCCGAACACCTCCCAGGTGTGGTGTTTCGGGCATGTCCAACCGGGAAGAGACCCCGGGGTTGACCCAGAACACGCTGGAGGGACTATGTCTCTCGACTGCTCTGGTAATGCCTTGATGTCCCCCCCGAAGAGCTGGAGGAAGTGGCTAGGGAGAGCGACATCTGGACCTCACTGCTTAGGCTGCTGCCCCCGCAACCTGACCCCGGAACACACGGAAGAAGATGAAGATGAAGGTCGACAAGGTGGTGTAGTGGTTAGTATTAGAAGTTCGTGGGTTTGAGTTCCAGACTTGGCAAGTGAAGTTTACATGTTATCCTTGTGCTTGTGTGGGTTTCTTCTGGGTTCTCTGGTTTCCTCCCACAGTTCAAAGACACAATTGGCTAACTGGCTGTTCCAGATTGCCCTTAGGTGTGAGTGTGAATAGTTGTGTGTTTTGGCCCTGTAATGGACTGTAGAGCTGTTCAGGGTGTACCCTGCCTTGGTCCAGATTTGGCTAAAAATGAATGAATGAATGAATCTAAAGTATGTTGATATTTGAACATAATATCTAAACTTTAAAGACTGAAAGTGGAACCTGAACACGTGTCCATGCAGATGATGTTTACTGTACCTGGAACACGTAGAAAGGTGATGTGTTCTTGCATTGTTGTTTTGCAGGTATCGCGCTGTGGTGCCGTATCCGCCCCAGAGCGACGCCGAGATCGAGCTGAAGCAGGGTGACATCGTTTTCGTGCACAAGAAACGTGATGACGGCTGGTATAAGGGAACGTTGCAGCGCACCGGACGCACTGGACTTTTTCCCGGGAGCTTCGTGGAGATCTTCTGAGGATTCAGAGATGCTACTTAAACATCCCTGAGCAAGGTTTACGCAGTTCCAATGCTTCACCTGGGCAGCTCTCCTGAGGGCGTGTGAGCGCACAGAACAGTGAATAAAAACCGTGAATAAATTATACAACAGATGGAAGAATGCTTGTGAAAGAGAAAAGTTTACAGAGTTTTAGTGTTTAAAAAGAACATCTCAACTGCAGAACGTCTGAAAATCATCCACTGAGTCTCCAGGAACTCAAGGAAGGTTCCCCTCTGCCATCGTCTGTTCGAACCCTTACCTCAGAGCCATACACCACTGCACACTTACCCGACGAGCACAAGGGACTCCAAACATACACACACCTCACGTCAAAGCCTTTCACACAAGGAACTGGAGGAATACAGGCCGTAGTTTCACCTTCCTCTCCCCAGCTATGTTTACATTCGCATCAGAGCTCCAGTATCAGTCGTATCGTAATGTTTACATGGCCAAGATAATTATTGTTCCGATATTTTTGAAAATGTTTTTTATCTTTCTGTTTTCCATCACAAAACAATCCAACTGTATCCCAAAAACGTGTAAACACGCTACAGGCAACACTGTGCTGTAAAGTGCACTGTCTGGAGTAGTGTTAAATTATAAAAGTTTCAGTTCGTGTGAAAGAGCAGCACTGAGATCGTCATCCATTCAATCAAATATAAAACATCTGGATGCACCTAGGTGGGGCTCAACATTCCTGACTGAATCCCAGGTAAATATTAGCAGAGATTTCTGATTGAAATGACTACGTCATTTAAACATCGCTAAATCACCTGCTGCACGGTACGGTGGTGTAGTGGTTAGCACATCCGCCTTACAGCAAGAAGGTCCTGGGTTTGGGTCCTGGGCTCGGTGAGGGTGTTTCTGTGTGGAGTTTGCATATTTTTCCTGTGCTTGTGAGGGTTTCCTCCAGGAACTCCAGTTTCCTCCAACAGTCCAGAGACATGCACATTAGCATAATTGACTGTTCCAAATTGCCTCTAGTTGTGTGTGTGTGTGAATGATTGTATGTATATTGGCCCTGTGATGGACTGGTGAGCTGTTCAGGGTGTACCTTGCCTTCTTCCACAACCTCCCTGCGAACCTAGTAGGATGAAGTGGTTTAGCAGATGAATGAATAAATAAATAAATACTCACTGAGAAACGGAAGGAAAGGGAAGAAAAATGAATAAACCCGGCTGATTTGTGGTGAAATCACAGAAACTCCCTGAAGGTTCGTATTTACAGTTTTACTGTTTACCACAAAACCCCACTCGGTCACTCCAACCATGGGGATGTAAAAACTCTAAACAGTTATAAACACTGATATCAAATGAAAGATTTCTGGTGTTTGAAGCGTTCATCCTGTTTCAGTTTCCTCCTTTTAATTCCTCTAATAAGTACCTATAAAATTACCATGGCAACGACACAACAAGGAAATCCTGAAAACAATAGAAGTATGAATACAGATGATATTATTACAGAGCCAGGGTTAAAAATAACTTCCTTTAATTACTCAGTGAATCTCAATCTGCTCACAAACCAAATACAACTCACCAGATTATTCCACCTTTACTCAGGTACAGGTAGGAACTAGGGGCTGATTAAATAATTATACAGGCTGGGGGCTTGGGGGGAGATGGGGGGTAAACTTGGGCAAAACAGGAGTCTGTGATAAAAATGATTAAATCATTAAGGTTTTAATTTTATTTATTTAGTTTCTCTTTAATGTGTTTTTTTATTTTTTAACATGTATTTATTAGTGATGTTTGAAACAAAAATGGAACAGAAATGGTTAAACACCCTGAACAGCTCACCAGAACCAAAACACACACACACACACACACACACACACACACACACACACAACCATTCACACTCCCACCTAGTAACTTGGAACAGCCAGTTATCCTAACATTCATGTCTTTGGATTGTGGGAGGAAACTGGAGCACCCAGAGGATGTGCTAACCACTACACCACAAAGCCGCCCTTATTATTATTATTATTATTATTTTATTTTATTTTATTTAATTTTTTATTATTATTATTATATTATATTTGTGAATTAGATTTTTTCATCATCTCACCCTGAAGAAATTTTAAGGTGCCGTAGCGCCTGCGTGAGGTGATGTAGCAGAAGCGTCAGAAGTGAGAAATGGTGTTTGCTGTTGCTTCCCGTTTCTCTGAAAGATTATCGTGGAAACCAGCTGAAAAGGAAACACACAGAACAGTGAATTAAAAAAGAGTTTTATTACCTCAGAAGAACAGCTTGTGGCACAAAACGATTTAAAGCACAGCAAGTTCTGACACACACACACACACACACACACACACACACACACACACACACACACACACACACACACACTTTCTGTAAGCACAAACAGAATCTTGTACTAATGTGAAATGAAAATGTCTCACTCGTCCCAAATGCTACATTTATTATCTCCTCGGCGTCCTCCACAACTGCAAGTTTCCTTCCTCCAGCCATCCGTCACTTAGAGGGTGATCACACTAAAGCAACTGACTGTTGAAATTCGCGTCAAGAATCGCGACAAATATTTAGCACTTAAATGGGTATATCACATGAAAGTGGCGCAACAATTTTTTCGACTGATTTGCGAGTAATTTGTTGTTGGTTTGCAGATGGTCATCGTTCATTTTCTGAACCGCTTAATCCCAACTAGGGTCGCAGGAAGGCTGGTGCCCATCCCAGCTGACCCTCGGGGCGAGGACAGAGTACACCCTGGACAGCTCACCAGGCTATCGCAGGGCAGAAACACACTGACGGTAATCCAATGGCCTACTCTTTACGAACGACAGCAATGGTTCTTTTAAATGTGTCTTACCAAAGACAGTGAGGTGATAGTGGGGACTGAACCCCCGACCTTTGGATCAGTACGCCAGCACCCCACCACCAAGCCACCACTGCCCCAGTTTGCAGAGGTTTGGAGAAAAAAAAGCAAATCTCCTGTCGTAAATCAGTCACGTTTTGTTCGCATTTTGTTGTCAAACCATTTGCTTTTTATGCGTTATTAGTGTGAACAAAATAAAATATGAATTTGTTACAAACGGAATATGGCGGATACCAGCAGGTCTCCAACTTTCTGTGTGGAAGTCTCCAACTTGTTGCTTTTCCTTTTTATGACATGTGCGGACTGTTTGTGAAGAGTTTGAGACTACTCTGTATTAAAGCCTTGTTTTGCGGCATTCACGAAAATTTCAAACATGTTTAAAATTTTTTGTGATGAGTTCACGAATCAGGTGACCAAAATGTGATAGATTTGAAAATGAAATGCGACAGCCACGAATTACCATCCTTTTCACTCGCTTTTCTATCGCACCTCGAGCGTGATAACCCCCCTATCAACCATGCAGGGTGTGTCCTCTCCATTCTACTCATACACCTCTGATTGGCCACTATCACCATGATTGACAGACAGTAAAGTTAACGTATGCCCCTTCCACACAGACAGCGCAGCCGATTTTATTCCCTTGTCTCCAGCCCACATCAGGTTGATGTCACTGACAGGATTCAAACTCCTGCCAGATAGTAATATTTAAAATTGATGCGTGTTTAATTTTAACCACCCTATACCATACCTGTTCAGTCAGGTCAGAACACTATGTGCTCATGATGTAATTTAAAAAAAACAACAACTTTGATTTATTCATTGATCATGGATTATTTTACAGCAGATTTAGGGGTACTGTATACTCATTGGTCCGTTATCTAAAACTATTTAAAGATTCATGCTTTAATGAAATCATGATCTGTGTTTGCATCAGTATGAACAAAAACAGGAAAAAGAGGAACTCGAACTCCTCATGACAGACTGGAATTCTGGGCTAGATAACACAGGGAAATTTCTGTTTTATAATGAAAACTGAATGTATCTGAAGGTCAAGTGTGCGTCACACACACCTCTCAAGGCTTTCTTTCACGTGATGATCGCACATGCAGCGTGTCGACACCCAGAGAGCTGTCCCCGCAGGCAGCCTTTCCACGTGTCTCATCGAACAATGTGAATGAACCCTCGTGATCGTGCTGAGATTAGCGTCAGGCTGTACACTGGATTCGCAGATTTAGCACAATTTGAATGAGGAGTATTCATACAGAATTTATCACACATTTATGGAATGTACTGAGAACTTCGCCGATTATTTAGCACAACTAAAAAATTCAATAAAATTGATTGATTGATTAAAAAAATCAATCTACCAGCATGGGAAAGAACGAACAGCTGATTCACACACGAATAAAAACACATGAATCCACCATCTCTGCCTTTTCCTAATATAATACACCATAAAAACACCGATGCCTAGTGTGCTGTCCACATTATCCGATTTTAAAGACAGCGCCACATGCTGCTTTTATTTATTCTCATTTTTTTATATGAAAATTTATTTCAACATACCAGTATTTCTTATTAATGTTAAAATTGTTTTTAGTTTGTGTGACTGTTGTTTTGATATTTGTACTCTTTATTTATGGTCATTGTTATGATTTTCTACTGCAGGAGCTTCGACATTAGCATGCTAACTGGCTCTGCTGCCTCAGGCTGGTGTTTCCTTCTGGGTCCACGTTGTTGCAATCATGTTGATAAATCACATTAGCTTGAACCGCTAACGTCTGCTAACGTTTTTTTCCAAATGAGGAGAGTAATTTACTACATGCTAACTGTTCTTTGCCTGTTCTGTTGCTAGCTAGCTACTTGGCTATAAGTCTAAGAAACATAGGAAGAAACTCCATTAAAATTATTTATAAAACAAAATCCAATAATAACAAGCCATTTGGGAATCTAAAATTAAGGTTATCGACTCAGTTAGCTTCATTAGATTATTATTATTTTTGCATAACTTTTCTTTCAAAACAAAGAGTTTTAAATGTAGAAGAAATAAGAAACATTGTTTATTATAGCTAGTCTGACACTAAATAATTCCAACCTCACTAATTAGCAAAGTTAGCAGAGTGATGCTAGCTAATGGTTTCTTTTTCTTTGCTGCTTGTTTGTAGCTAGCTAGCAACAAACAGTTGTTGATGGGGTTTGTTTTCCCAACCAGGAGATGTATTAATGTTTACCTAAGTGGTATTGAATAAAGATTGATTCGCCACAGTAACCATGGTAACAGCCAGCAGAATGCCATGTTTCAGTAAATGTTTATAAGGTTGTTTCTCTTGTTAAACAGTTAAACCTCTGCAAGGAGCTCATTAGGTACGAAGACAACGCTTCTTTTCGTTCTTTTTTATGAACCTTGTGATGAAATGGCAGAGTCGGAATCTTTGAATC
This sequence comes from Neosilurus hyrtlii, assembly GCA_028564935.1. Taxonomy (NCBI): domain Eukaryota; kingdom Metazoa; phylum Chordata; class Actinopteri; order Siluriformes; family Plotosidae; genus Neosilurus; species Neosilurus hyrtlii. The sequence goes on along the minus strand of JAOUQZ010000047.1, from coordinate 28,334,416 downwards.
TGTTTCGTCCTTTTTTTTCTCTCATTCGTGAATTTAGTGCCAATATTCTCACAAGCACAAGTGCATCTCCATGTTGGAGATTCGGGGTACATGCCTGATTTTAAAGAGAAACATGGCTGCTTTGAGAAGAAAACAAGAAAAAAAATCAATATAAATATAAATATATATATATATATATTGTGAAAACATATTTATAGGCCATTGGTGCTACAGTTGGGATTCTGAGGAAAACTTCCTCGTGAACTTTTGACAGTGTGTTCATTTACACATCGTCTTGTACTGACTACTTGTAATTTTTTTTCATGTAAAAAGTGCATTTTAGCAATAAATGCCATTGTTTTAAAAACATACAGATTGTCCTGCTGTGCTTAAAAACCAGCTGCATAACACTATCCGCTTCTGCATGCATGAACTCTTCCATGCAACTGACTGGGGTGTTGCTGTAATTGACAGGAGAGTGAGTAGGACTGTCCCACACAGAGAACCCAGTTGGGACGTTTTGATCCTCTTTGGACATGAACGGGTGTGGTGTGAAATTTCTCAATGATAAAGTCAACACGTCATTCAGTGTTGATACGGCGTGTATAAGAGGAGAAAAAAACAATCAGGTCAGGTTTGAAAATATACCACAAAGAATATTATAGTTTTAGGCACTGCTTTACAGCAGAGCTTCTGATGGATATCTCTATAGATAGGTGTCCGAGGTTGGTGTTTTACGAAGGAAAGGTTAACACTGAGTTTTCTTTTCACCTCCTTTCACTAACTGATTTCCGCCTTCATTTATTTTGAGTTCATTTACATTAATATGATTTTAGCAGGGCGGCACAGTGGTGCGGTGGTTAGCACGTCCGACTCACAGCAAAAAGGTCCTGGGTTTGATTCCCAGGCTCAGGCGTTTCTGTGTGGAGTTTGCATGTTCTCCCCATGCTTGTGTGGGTTTCCTCTGGGTACTCCGGTTTCCTCCCACAGTTCAAAAACATGCACAGTAGGCTGATTGGCTGTTCCAAATGGGAATTCTGAGTGGGAATGAGATGGTTTTGAATGTCTTGGCCCTGCGATGGTCTGATGAGCTGTTCAGAGTGTACCCCGCCTTCGCCCAGAGTCGGCTGAGATGGGCTCCAGCCTCCCGGCGACCCTAATTAGGATTAAACAGCTTAGAAAATGGATGGATGGATAGCATTTTTAGCAAAAATGATATCTGCCCCTGAAGGGTTGGGCCGATTTGTATCTTGCACCTGTTCTTGACTTAAGTGTGAAGAAGAAGCTACTAAGTCAAAAAATATTGTCGCCACAGGACAATAAATTTGTGTAATTTTTGTATTAATATGCAAATGAGTCAAAACTGTTGCACTAATCATTCTGAAATTTCTTGTCCACAGAGACAGGATTTTTTTACATTTGAAAACAATCCTTTAAAAACCCCAGATTCCACAAGTGCTTGAACACACCATGTTTAACCTCATTTTTAATACATATAATTGTGTACATTAATATATTAATATATGTGCATATTAATGTTCTCATGAACCATAACTTCGATTTAAGCACAGTTACACTTACAGTGTCTTTGAGGTATGCATTAACTAAATTGTGATAGGAAAAGATTTTACAGCATCAGAGACGTGTGTCAATCAAATTGCAGTGGTGACATAATGCCTTTTTGGATATTTAATTCTCATGAGCTTCTGAACCACTGGCCAGATCAACATGTATGTTATGATGTATGTTGTATGATGTATGTTTATGGTATGTAAAGTCCTTCCACTGACCTCTGTGTCAGTTTAAGACCCCCAGCTTATTGGCACTTGGACCCCGGAATTGCTGCTTGGAGCTGTATTTAATTACTAAAATCATACACACACACACACACACACACACACACACACACACACACACACACACACACACACACACACGCACACGGTGTAACGATGGTTCTACCAAACAACTTGTGAAATTATGCTACGTTAAGGTATTTATTATATTTATATTATATATTTGTGCAAGTGTGTGTAGCTGTACGAATGTAAACTAGTGAAGAGGACCAGATCGTTTATCTCTGGACGAGGGGCTGCGATTTGATTTTAAAAGTTCAAGTGAAAATCATTTGTTCGCTTCAGTTTAACGATCATTTGGTGATTCAGTCTTTCCATAATAACTTAATTACCAAAGTAATGACACCCTGTAAAAACAGGAGATGTTGGTGTGTGGAAGATTTAGCACATGCTGTATTTAGGACCCTACACTCTATTACCAACATTCTGTGACCACGGCTGGATGTAAATCAGCAGCTGACACCAGATCAATGTTACTCAAGCATGAGTATAAAGAATATTCCAGGTGTGGAAAATTGTAAAGGTAATTTTTAATTCAGCTTGGCCTTTGCTAAAAATATATATCTGAACACTAAAGGACTATTTTTGGCTTCTGATTGAAACCACAGTGATGGAGGTGTTCAGAATATCTTCATCTCCCACCCACACACCTCCAGGCTTTATTAATCGACAGCCATCCTTATTTGTGTGTCTGTAATGTGACAGTAAGTAAGTAACTCACTACCGGGTCTCCGGTTGATGATGTGGATCCTCCAGTAGATCTCAGCACATCCTCTGTGCTAATCCTCCAACTTCATTATGATTCAGATTCAGCTCTCTGAGGTGTGATGAGCCGTTTGAGGCCGGAGCTGAAGCCAGATCATCGCAACCTTCCAGTGGGATAACAACATATAGGCCATTACACCCTAACCCACGAGAGACCATATACAACTCCACAGCTCAGCTCTATATAACTATTTACATAGAGAAATTTAAAAGTGTGTAAACTTGGCTGACAGGGTGGTGTAGTGGTTAGCATGTCCGCCCCACAGCAAGGGCTGTCCTGGGCTGTCGTTTCTGTGTGGAGTTTGCATGTTCCCCTCATGCTTGCATGGATTTCCTCTGGGTAATCTGGTTTACTCCCACAGTCCAAAGACATGCACATAAGGCTACTTGGATATTCTCGATCCTCCCTGGGTCTGAGTGAGTGTGAATGGTTGTGCGTGTTGCCCTGTGGTGAACTGGCGAGCTGTTAAGTGTGCTAGCTGTTACATGTTAAGGATGAGATAGGCTCCGTCTCCGAGTGAGTTAAGCAGTTTGGCAAATTAATGACAGAAAGCTGGCAAATGAGTTCACCATTTAACCTGACAAGGACCTGAAGCACATGAGCAAAACAACACTGCAATGGTTCTGGAGCAAGGCCTCGAATGTCAAAGCTCAGACTTAATCTCATCCATGTGCACTTGCATTACAAGATTTCCAGGGGATATTATCCACCGCAGATGATCACACGGTCTTCATCGAACTTCCAGAAGTCATGCCTCTGTTCCTTAAATCAATATCTCAAGTTTATATTTATGGCATTTCACCTCATCTCATCCACAGGAACTTACATTTTATCTCATTTACACAAATGAGCAGTTGGGGGTTAAGCGCCTTGCCCAAGGTGGTAGATTAGTGGTAATAGAGCTTGAACCTCTGACCTTCTCATCAGTAATCCAGAGACCACTGATCCATCATGGCCCTCTTCCTCTTCTGAGTTTTGAGAGCTGACCACTGATCAGCCAAGCTCCAATGAGACGACTGTAACCTTCTCTGTTCAGGTGCATCTGAGCATCCTGCACCAGAGACCCATCAATCAGTTCAACATAGTGGGAGTTTTGTCATGGTAGGCGACGGAAGACAATTTTTTGCCTCCGGGGTTCAACGTTCATTATGCCGTAAGTGTTCGGTTGAAATTTGCAGTGGGGCAAGCACCAGATCAACACCCAGCTACCGTGTGTTCATTTGCACATATTCTCCACCCATATTTGTGACAAAAAACACCAGAATGCAACAGTATTTCCAGTGATGATTCTCCTGTATCAATCGGCATGCTCAGCGTACAATTAACACTGTACATTCCCCATCATTCCAATCCCACCACTCCACCTGCCAGCAATGGGCTTTCAACACCTGGTAATCTTCACCAGATTGGAAGGGCATTCAGATATGTTTCCATGTTCATATCACTGGAAGGGGTGATGATAATCTTATTCATCCCGAAAACGGTACATGGTGGCACCCAGTTAACAACAGCATAGGCCATAGATATTTCCCATTTCATGCAGTGATGATTGAATGATAGATATCTGATGCTCCGCCTGCCTGAATGCCAGTGTGATTTCATCAACCACCCAATGCGCCAGGCTTGGCTTAGCCAGAGGAGCATCCTTTGTGTGATAATAACCATTGTCTGGGTGATTGGGTTGGTGGCAAAATCTTAAGGGGTGAGATCTTCAGGAACAGGGCTGGTGATCGCTGCTTTTGGTAGCAGCTGATTAAACATGTTATGCCTCTTCAGCTCATTCAGGCGAGTCATTGAAACAGTACCGCTGTAAGAACAGAAAATCTACAACCACTACCATATGTTTGAATTGTTTTGGTAAACATTCTCTAACGATTGATTTACACAGCACACACACACAGACACAGACACACACACACAAACACCCATGTAAATGGCACCTGTGAAATACCATGAATTTTCAAAGTGGAACAATAGCACCATCTACTGACATGTGATTCTCTCCACTAGGCTCTACTACACACCAAAATACTCCTTAAAGGTTCCCATTCGTTTCTAAGCTACTTAATCCTAATTAAGGTCACGGGGAGGCTGGCGCCCATCTTGGCTGACTTTGGGTAAGGCCAGGGTACACCCTAAACAGCGTGCCTGACCATCACAGGCCCTACACACATACAACCATTCACACTTACACCTAGGGGTAATTTGGAAGGGCCAATCAGCCTACTGTGCATGTTTTTGTACTGTGGGAGGAAACCAGAGTACCTGGAGGAAACCCACACAAGCACAAGGAGAACATGCAAACGCCACACTGAAACGCCCTCACCAAACCCAGGAATCAAACCCAGGACCCTCTTGATGTGAGGCAGACGTGCTAACCACTGCACCACCGTGCCGCAATTCCCAGGTATAATAAATAAAGATGAAGTACAGTGGGGTATCTCTTGGAAATAAAATAGAATCGGATCCACAATGTCTTTCTGAAACCACTTGTTTCCTCCTGTCCTCCGAGGGTTAATGACCCCTGCACCGGCCACCATCATATTAATGACATCACCATCTTTTTTATTTCTCCTGAAATCGTTTTCCTTCTTCTGTTTCTTAACACTTGATCTCAGACCTTTCCACTTTCTACTAATCGCTGTTGCACCACCTAGTTATCACACATGTACAAGATCGTTCCTCCAGTCATCCTGTCTTGTTATTGTAAACATACAGAACAAAACATGATGTAGAACAGGTGAATTAGAGATATTAATCCAGTGAGCTGGGGTGGTTTCACCAGGAAACCTTTATATATATCCAGAATTAACTGATAATAGAAGATAAAGCACAGACAGAATCTTCACTTGTGAATGAGGAACTTTAAAGTTCATCTTTTAATATTAGTGATATTAACGTTGTGATTTTTAGAGCACTAGTGACTTCGAAATAGGTTTTTATAACCAATAAAAATTATGTTTAATTGATTAATGTTTCATTAAATTCATCCAGCAAAATCAGGTTAATAAATAAAGTTTCTCTAAAAGTGTAACTGATTCTACATTTTCTTCCTATTGAATTAAAAAACTTTAGTAACAGGGCTGGGCGATATGTCTATAAATTATCATTTTTGCGATATGACCATTGGTATCGTCAACCAATTGAATATTATCAGTATTGCGATTTAAGAGAACCATGAACTTTCCAACTGAGTGTGAAGCGACTGGGATGAGAATCAACACCTCCAAGTCCAAGACCATGGTTCTCATTCGGAAAAGGGTGGAATGCACCCTCTGGGTCGGGAATGAGGTCTTGCCCCAAATGGAGGAGTTCAAGTATCTCGGGGTCTTGTTCACGAGTGAGGGAAGAATGAAGAGGGAGATTGACAGGCGGATCGGTGCAGCCTCTGCTGTAAAGCGGCGCTTGTACCGGTCCATCGTGGAGAAGCGGGAGCTGAGGTGTTTCAGAGAATTTGGCAGTACATCCAACCCGCCTCACAAATGCAGACCACATGTAACCACACCAGCCCAGGACCTTCACATCCAGCATCTTCACCTCCAAGATCGTTTGAGACCAGCCACCCGGACAGCTGCTGCAACACTCGCTTTGCATAACCAAAGAATTTCTGCACAGACTGTCAGAAACCGTCTCAGGGAAGCTCATCTGCATGCTCATCGTCCTCATTAGGGTCACAACCAGACTGCAGTTCGTTGTCGTATCCGACTTGAGTGGGCAAATGCTCATGTTTGATGGCATTTGTCACATTGGAAAGATGTTCTTTTCATGGAAGGAGATGTGTTGCACTGTGTGAGGCTCACTGTTTAGGTGTGTGTACTCACTTTGGGTGGGTTAAATGCAGAGGCAATAACTTCCCTTGCGGGAATAATACAGTATAACAACAACAAAAAAAAAACAAACAAAAAAAATATATGAAGAAAGCCTTGGTAAACCCAAAGGACTCGAAGGAAACAATTATTTAGTAGTTCATTTGTTTTTCTATAAGTTTTGGGCAGTATTTTGATGTATTAAAATTTTTTGACATTTTGCGATAATTAATATAATGATTTAACAACAAATTATTAACTTTACTCTCTACTTTCTATGCCTTTCTGAGCTTTCTTTCTTTCTTACTGTTCCTGTGGCGCTGCTATGTTGAATTGGGCAGATTTATATAGAAGCACCTGATAGATATGTAGTTTTAGTAGCTTGCGGTTGATGCTATTACTGTTTATGTGTACGGCTTTGCTAATGGCTCCCAAATGGGACAAACCCGTAATTGTATTTCTTAGGCTAGTTTTATACTTACAAACTAGTTTCACAAACTACTGTTCCCCTTCTTGAATCACCACCTTATCGTGGTGGAGGGGTTTGCATGTCCTAATGATCCTGGGAGCTATGTTGTCAGTTGCTTTATGCCCCTGGTAGGGTCACCCAAGGCAAACAGGTCCTAGGTGAAGGTCCAGACTGAGCGCAGTTCAGAAGACCTCTATGATCATTATTTCAAGGACACAGTTTCCCTTGCCCGGATGTGGGTTAAGGGGTCTGCCCCTAAAGCCAGGCCTGGGCGAGGGGCTCAAGGGCGAGCACCTGATGGTCAGGCTTCTGCCTATGGAGCTCAACTGGGAACAGCCAGAAGAGGAAACATGGGTCCGCCCTCCCCTGGTCCCACCACCTGTGGGAGGGGCAATAAAGGGTGCAGTGTGAGCTGGGTGGCAGCTGAAGGCATGGGTTCTGCCAGACAGATCCTTGGCTACTGACTCTGGTTTTTGGGACATGGAATGTCACCTCTCTGGTGGAGAAGGAGCCTGAACTGGTACATGAGGTTGAGAGACACTGCTTAGATATAGTCAGGCTCATCTTAACACATAGCTTGGGCTCTGGAACCACCCATCTCGAGAGGGACTGGACCTTGTTTTATTCTGGAGTTGCTCATGGGGAGAGGCAGCAAGCCGGTGTGCGCATCCTTGATGCCCCGTCTTGGTGCCCACATGTTGGGATTCTCCCAGTTGATGAAAGGGTAACCTCCCTCCGCCTACAGGTAAGGGGACGGATCCTAACTGTGGTTTGTGCTTATGCACCAAATAACAGTTCAGAATACCCACCCTTTTTGGAGTCCCTAGGGGGTGTGCTAGAGGGTGCTCACCCTGGGGACTCTCTCATCATCCTGGGAGACTTCAACGCCCATGTAAGCAATGACAGTGTGACCTGGAAGGGTGTGATTGGTAGGTACGGCCTCTCTGATCTGAACCTGAATGTTGTTTAGTTGTTGGACGTCTGTGCTCGTCACGGTTTGTCCATCATGAACACCATATTTGATAAGTGCACATAGCACCAGGACACCCAAGGCTACAGTTCGATGATCGACTTTGTAGTCGTGTGTAATCGTTGTAGTTGTTGTAGTCAGTCCTACCCCACCAGGAACGATGTGGGAACTGATGGTTGAGTCCTGTGTAAACCTTTATCCTGGCTCGCCATCCAGCACGCACTGGAAAGTTGAACAGCTGGAGATGGAAGTTGACTCCAACCTCACTGGGACAATGAATCCTCAAACAAAACTCATCCAAAAAAAAAACCTGACCGCTGAGTCAATGATAGAATGGCTCTCCGTGCTCTTCCCCCCTCGAATGTGTGTTCACTGTTAACCCGGTCACGCAGATGGTAAAAAATTCTCTGCTCAGCAATAATGATAATGCTTATCAAAATGACGACTGGAAAAAAGAAAGAGAGCTGACCCCGACCGAACCGGAATTAGAACCTGAGGGGTGGATTACACGGGACTCGCGATTGGATTGTCAGACCTGTCAATCAAATTCCGCTTTTTTTCTAAAACCTTTATTAGGACAAACAGAAAAAATACATCTCGAAACGGCAATAAAATGAATATTACCACTTGTCCCCCCCCCCTTTTTTTCCTTTTTTAATAGCACAAATTTTACTGTACATATTTATTTTTTTCCCCATCAATCAATTGAAATGAATTTATTTATATATTTATTGGTTTTAATTGTTCAACTAATTTAATGAATTTTAACTTTTAAACCATTAATTATTCTTATTAAGGGAAATTCTTGTTTTGCTCAGTATTCTCGAGCCTGGGCTACACGTGTTATCGGACTTATGGCCGCATGTTCTGGACGCTCAGGTAAAGAGAGGAGCTGAGCTATTAACCGATCACCATCTGGTGATGAGCTGGCTGAGATGGCAGGGAAGGCTGTAGTTAGGGTCTCCTGGCAATGTTTGTCGGAGTCTCCTGTCAGAAGGGCCTTTACCTAATCTGTCCACATGTGCTTTGTGGACTTGGATAAGGCTTTCAACCATGTCCCTCAGGCTATCTTGTGGGGTGTGCTCCGGGAATATGGTATACTGGACCTGTTGCTATGGGCCATTCGGTTTCTGTATTGCTGGAGCCAGAGCATGGTATGCATTGGTAAAAACATGTTGAAATCATTTCCAATGGGGGTTGGACTCCAAAAAGGCTGCCCGTTGTCACCTGTTCTGTTGAGAATTTTCATGGATAGAATTTCTAGGTGCAGCCAAGAGGTTGAGGGGTTCTGGTTTTGTGGCCATATGATCTCATCTCTGCTTCATTGAGCCAGGACCTCCAGTTGATGCAGTGATTCGCACTTGAGTGTGAATCAACCAGAATGAGAATCAGAACTTCCAAGTCCAAGGCCATGGTTCTCAGCTGGAAAAGGGTGGAATGCACCCTCTGGAATAATGAGGGTCTGGTCTGGAATGAGGTCCTGCTCCAAGCAGAGGAGTTCTCAGGGTCTTGTTCATGAGTGAGGGAAGGATGGAACAAGAGATTGACAGGCGGATCGGTGCAGCTTCTGCTGTAAAGCGGAGCTTGTACCGGTCCATAGTGGTGAAGAGGGAGCTGAACTGGAAGGCACTCCCTATATCTATAAAAACACTCCCTATATCTATTGCTTTGGACATAGGATTTAGGATTTTGCACACGCTACAGAATACTTCTAGAAGAATGAACAAATTTCAGTCTGTTTCACAGTCATATTGTCCAAAATTATGTGCTTCCCAAAACCCTCTGTGCAGTAGTTGGATACCATGAAACTCACAAAATTTTTTTGAGCAGACTAACTTATGAAGCCTGCCAATTTTAATGTCCACAAAGTCAGGCCATAAAACCTGTATTCCCTTATAAGGGATGGATTTGACTGTCTGATGGCATGATTTACATCTTGTTTTATTTAACTTGAACATTTAGACTAGGTGTCCCAATGTGTGGTTCCATTAGCAAAGACATACACTTACCCTATTTAGGGTGCTTATAGAGGGAGCCACAATTCTGTGACGTCATGGCAATGCTCTCATATAGTCATTTATATAGTATTAATATGTACAGTGTTAATAAGCATGGAATTAATATTATTTAATTGTTTTTGTTTAAAATAATGCATTTCCGCAGGAAATCGTGACATAATATGATTTTAACAAACAGCTTAAAATATGTCACAGGATGAGGCTTCCTGTGAACGACTTCCGGTTTGTGGTGACGTATACGGAAGTGGCTCAGTGGAGGTTTTGTGTACATCATGGCGTCCTCTCTGTTGAGTGTTGTAGTTTAGTTTTGGAGGTTGTTTTACGATGTGAAGAGAACCCGTGAGATAAATCCGCTGTGTTTTCTCCTAACGGTGGGTGGAAAGTTCACAAGTTAAAAATGTAACGGTGTTTATTCCAGTTTCGGAAAAACCCTCGCGCTACCGGCTAGCTTAGCTTCATGCTAACTAGCCCCGGCTCGTATTTCCTGTAGTACAGTGTTAGAGATCAGTTTCATTCTGGTTAAACATGACATGTAGCACTGTTGTTAAGCACCGTGCCTGTTAAAGTAGTGTGGAAGTGAACCGTCCATCACTTTATTCTCTTCTTCAGCTCTGAACTGTATTGTTTCAGCAGCTCTCCGTATTAACCGGGTCCTGATGATCGGTTCTGTGGTATATCGCGATATTCACAGAGACATTCTGTCTTCTGTTTACAAAACAATAACATTCACTCATTTACTAAGTCACTTGATCGTAATTAGGGTCGCGGGAAGGCTGGCGCCCACCTCAGCCGACTGAGCGAGTAAACAATTAGCCTACTGTGCGTGTTTCTGGAGTGTGGGAGGAAACCGGGGTACCCTGAGGAAACCCACACAAGCACGGGGTCGCACAACATGCAAACTCCGCACAGAAACGCCCCGAGCACGGAAATCGAAACCCAGGACCTTCTTGCTGTGAGGTGAACATGCTAACCAGTGCGCCGCCGTTCTGCCTAACAAAACAATGTGATACATAATAATAAAGCCTGGGTAGTGCTGAATGTGGGGAGCAAAACAGGATCACTTTAGACTTTGTAACTATTTCAGTGTGTAATATGAGGCCGAATAGGTGGTGTCTGAGGGTCAGGTTATGCAGGGTTCACTCCAAAGCATGATGATCTCGTTTCTTCTGTACTTTTCAGTGAATAAGATGACGACGATTGTCCATGACGCTTCAGAGTCTGTCCTCCTGTGTCAGGAGTACAACCTGTACCTGAAACCCATCGCCAAGATGACCATCAGTGTTTCACTCCCTCAGCTCAAGATGCCTGGGAAGTCCATCTCCAACTGGGAGGTGATGGAGCGTATGAAGAGCATGGTACATCCGGAGCAGTTCTCCTCGCTCCGGATCTCCAAAAGCACCATGGATTACATTCGCTTCGAGGGCGAAGCGGAGAACAAGAGCACTGTTAAGCGCTTATTGACCAACTTGGATGGGAAGAGTATCAAACTCAGTGGCTTTACTGATGTCCTGAAGGTGCGTGCTGCAGAAACCAAGATGGACTTTCCGACGCGTCATGACTGGGACTCGTTTTTCCGGGACGCTAAAGACATGAACGAGACCGTTCCTGGAGAGAGACCGGACACTGTCCATCTGGAAGGACTTCCCTGCAAATGGTTTGCCCGGCGAGACACTTCAACTGACAGACCTTCAGAAGATGTCCTCAAGTGTGTGTTTGAAAAATTCGGGAAGATCCGGAACGTCGACATTCCCATGCTCGATCCGTACCGGGAGGAAATGACTGGGAAGAACTTCAACACGTTCTCCTTTGGCGGCCATTTAAACTTTGAAGGTTACATCCAGTACGAGGATCACACGGGCTTTGTGAAGGCGATGAACTCACTGAGGGGGATGAAACTGCTCTACAAGGGCGACGACGGGAAAGCCATGGCGTGCGGGATTAAGGTACGTCCTGCAGTGTATCATTTGTTTAGGTTTAACATGACTCTTTTGCAAATGGCTCAATCAGATTCGGTGTTAGCTGATTTTGTGGGGGTGGGGGGTGGTGTGGTAATTAGACAAAGTTGATTTAACCTTAAAGTTCCTCATTCAAGTAAAGTATAGTAAAGATTCTGTGTTTTATCTTCCATTATCAGTTAATTTTGGATGAATATAAAGGTTTCCTGGTGAAACCACCCCAGCTCCCAGGCTTAGTATCTCTTATTCACCTGTTCTACATCTTGTTTTGGATCTGTATCTGTTTGCAAAAACGAGACGGTGTGACCGGAGGAACGATCTTGTTGGTGGTGAAACAGATCAGGTATTAAGACACAGAAGAAAGGAAACAATTTCAAGAGAAATTAAAAGATGGTGATGTTATTAATATCGTGGCGCCCGGTGCAGAGGTCATTAACCCTCGCGTACAGGAGGAAACTAATGGTTTCAGAAAGCCATCGTGGATCCGATTCCATTTTATTTCCAAGAGACACCCCTGTACTTCATCTTTATATCATCTACCTATGAAGTGAATGGGGAACTTTAAGTGAGTTGTGTGGATATAAACAGTTCTGTAAGGTGGATGAAGGAGCACGTATGAGAAACCCAGAACTACACCGTACTTTTGATTCTCATCATCTCTAGGTGAGTTTCGACACAACCAAACACCTGAGTGACTTGTCGCTGAAAAAGAGACACCAGGAGCGCATGAAGCTTCAGGAGCTGGAAAGGCAGCGGGAAGAGCAGAAAAGGAGAGAAAAAGAGGAGGAGGAGAGACGCAAAGAAGAAGAACGGTATGAAATGATTGACAGTTGTGCATGCTTTAAAATTCTCTCAAAGGCCCACCCACTCCCTTCCTCTCTTTACTTAAAATCTCATCTGCACCGCCACCTTGATGATAACGATGGTGATGGCGATATTTAAACGTTGGCATTTTTGTTTTGCAGGAAGCAGCGTGAGCAGGAGGAGGAAGAGAAGGAGAAGCGGAGGGAGGAAAAGCTGCGGAAACGAGAGCAGAAACTGAAGGAGCGCGAGGAGAGGAAGAACCAGAAGAAAGTGAGGAAGCAGCAGGAGGAGGAACAGAAGAAGCTGCAGCAGAAAATCGCCATGGAGGAAAGGAAGCTGCTGCTGACACAGAGGAACCTTGAGTCCATTCGCCTGATCGCCGAGCTGCTGAGCAGAGCCAAGGTGAAACACCACACTGCTTTATCTCTGTAGAGTTCCATTACATTACACAGCCAGCGAGCTCATGTTGGTGCTTCTGTGTCATTCTCAGGCCATGAGGCAGCAGCAGCTGGAGCAAGAGAAGGCGGAACTCGCCCGTTTACAGAAAGAAGCTGAGGTTCGGCGTCAGCAGGAGGCGGAGCTTCGGAGCAAACAGGAAGCAGAGCTGCGGAGAGTGGAAGGTGAAAAGGCTCGAACACTGGAGCTCCAGAAGAAAGAGCGAGAGCTGAGGGACCGGTTGCTGGGGAACCTACTGAAAAAAAGCATAAACCAGGAGGAGTCGTCTAATGGCGAGGATCAGAAGTGGGAGGAGCCCAGCACTGAACCTCCAAAGGAGGTGGCTGAGGGGCCAGACAGAATCACCACCTCTGTGATTAGGGATCACCAAGAGAGCAAGTCAAGGAAAGAGGAGGAGCGAAGATCCTTGAGGGAACGGAATCACAGTTCTAGGAGGAGCAAAAGTCGGAGTAGGAGTGGTCAGAGGAGGAGCAGCAACCGACATTACAGATACCGACATAGCCGCAGTCGGAGTGTGACCGGTCCGAGACGGAGCCGGAACAGGAGGTCCAGTGGTGGGCGGAGCTCGGAGAGGAGTAGAAGTCGCAGGCAGCGTAGCCTGGATAGGAGGAGTTGTAATAGGAGTGGGCGGAGCCATAGGTACAGCCATGGATGGAGCAGCAGCAGTAGTAGCAGTGGAAGGAACGCAAGTCGCTCCTCCAGTCGAGGGCGGAGTCGACGACCCCGGAGACACTGAATGCAAAAGAGATGCTAATGACTAGCGTTCATTTCTGGAATGGTGTTGATTTGCACACGGTGCTGCTGAAAACCTGGAGTCACCTCAGGTGCATGCCGTGGTTAGCATGAGTCTGGTGTAAGGGGAAACCAGTGGGTTTCATTGCTGAAACAGATACAGACAGTATCTGATTGAACAAGACTTTTAAATGATCAGGCTAGCTCATTCCTTCTGACGCGCAATTCTAAATCTGGCCCGAATCCTGCTTTAACTGTTAGAAATAAATGAAGATCTGTTAAAGTGTTAAAGTAGGGCGAGCTGCAGTACACTAAACGCGTCAGTTCCGTTGAAATTGCTTCCACTGTGATGTTCGACATGTCTGCATGCTAATTGTGTATTGTGTTGGTGCCATGTTTGCACATTCGTTGTGTAAAACGTTAAAATCAGCACCAGGGGAGTTAACATGCAAATTTCCTAGCGACTGATTTCACAAAATAGATCTAGATAAAGAGCGTGTATGTTTTTATGCTAGCAGGCGTTTCTGGCGTTACTCCTATTTACAGCCAGGTTTATTTAGCAAAGTGAGTGGATACCGAAGTCCACCGCGATTACTCGCACCGAGCTTCAATGGCAGGGCTTTGGAGCAGTTTTGTTGATACCCGCTACTTTTTATTTTAATTACGCTAGCTGTGTGAAATGCCAGTGTGACGTTCTATGCTTAGCGCTGTTGGATCATTGAGGGAGGAGTTAAAGTGGAGCTAAAGTGAATTCCTGCTCATTTTTACACGTGCTCCTTTTCCATCATCACTAGCCTTAGTTTCAACTTTAATTATAAAATGAGTGACTAGATTGTATATTTTTAGTTCCTTACAAATTTAATGACATGTTTGTGTTCGTATTAAAGAACGGATGCTAAAATAAGTCCAGGAATTAAATAACCCGCGCTGTTTAAAAGTGACGTGGATTCCGTGGGATCTTTATTTTCCTTTATTTTACCTGTAGGATGTTTTCTTTCGCCTCACTTCCTCAGAGTTCCAGCATTCAGTCTGTCCGCTTTCGTGACGGTGTGAAATGATGTCGTCACTGTAAACATGAGGCTGAATAACTTGGGAGAAATTCTTTTGCTTTTCACTCGATATTTCAGCAGAGCAAGCCTTGTGTTTTTTGGAGATTTTTGGGTGTTAGGCAACAGGAATCTGCTGCGTGTGTGTGTGTGTATGGGGGGATTGGTGTTTTTCAGAATGCGCAGGTGAATATTTGCAAAATCTGCTGGTTTTTAAACTTTTTTTCCTTTCAGATTGGTCCGTATAAACATTCTGACACACACTTGAGTATTTTGAAAGATGGAGGTGAATGGCTTTACCGTTAAAAACAAATGGGAATTTTATCACCTGATTAGTTTAAGTATTTTTAATGGTTGTATTCTCTCACTCCTCCTTTATTCATTTATGAATGTCTGATGTGTCTAGTCATTGTTTATTGCCGGTTTTGTGTCCTGGTTTCATGCACAGAAAAGCCAAAGATGTTCATTGGTTTTCTGTTGTTGTTGGTGTTGTTGTTATTATTATTATTATTATTATTATTATTATTATTATTATTATGGATAAGCCACCAATACTCTAAGGAACTGAAGGAAAACATGTTTTTGCTGCTTGAATACAAGACCTCAGACATCATGAGGTTTGGAGTGTTTGACGCTGGCAGCTGTCTGATGACCCCTGAACCCTGTGTTAATGATTATGGTGTTTGAACATGTACGTCTTCTTGAAAAAAGAAAAAAAAAGCATCTTCAAACTCAATAAATTTACCTCAGTTATTCCAAACTGACCCTGTTTCACCTGTGGGCTTTTTCTTCAACAGAATAACATCTGGATTAAAAGATGATCTGATTTTCATGATGATTGTTCCAGTAACTGTACGCTTCTGAGACGAATGTAAACTGCTTCATTGTGTCAGCCCGAGATCTTTAGACAAAGTGTTGGGATTTCTCTGTAGAGTCATTCCATCTCAAACTGCCAGAAATCTTTTTTCCTTTTAACTCAGTTTCTTGTAACTTCATCAAAACCCATGCTAATGAAGTCAAACTTGGTACTTCTAGCACATAACAGTTGCAGAGAGTTCAAAGTCTCAGCTTTGGCTTGTTATTACACATCACCTAAACTAACAAATAAGTGAAAATGAGGGAGGGGAAATGTCTCAATGCTGAAAAATGACAAGAAATCCATAGCATTTGCATTTAAGCGTCTGATTTTCTGCTTACTACTATACTGTACAAATGCACAGGGGAGTGTGCACAATCCATACAAAAGACCCATATTTGATGTATGATGCAGTCTGTACCCATTGGACATGGATGATTCAATCTGGAGGGGTCATCCAGGTAAATGTGAGGGGCTTAATTTGGCCATTGTTTCAAAGACAGCCATGGTGGAAACACATGAAAATTCGTCATCTCACATTACTCATTATGTTGACAAGACTGGTCTAATTCCAATACTAGAAATTACTGGCAACAAAAGAAATTTGCCGCTGTTGCAGAGCAAGTGCCCACCAAATGTGGCTGCCAAAGAAGAGGCGACAGTTTGGCATCATCACAGAGCCACGCTGATCACTCATTTCTGAAAAGAAACCCCTGCTGCGGTCCATTCAGTTTCTACTCAACTGTGAAAAAGAAGCATTCAAAAGGCAAAGACAAGGAAATCCCATTTCCCAGTGTTCTGTAAATTTGTCTGTTAGGCTGGATAAGAAAATTCATTTTTTCCCTTTAAAAAAAAAAAAAGACAACACGTTTAAAACGTAGGAAAACGTCTCGGACAATGTACAAATGACACAACGCGATTCCGTTGCCCGTTTCACTCTTTTTTGGTTTGCACCAGGTTTACTGGGACCGATGACAACAACACCAAGGTGGAAGCAGCATCATTGGTCGTGCATCATTGTGGATTGAGTACAGTCCCTTGTACATTTGTATAGTATAGTTGGGCCAAAATGGAGAAAATCAGATGGATTTCCATGGCTCATTGTCATTTTTCAGCATTGAGACATGTCCCCTTCATTCGCTCTTATTTGTTAAATTAGGTGATGTGGTGTAGCATGGTATAGCATGCCAAAACTGAGACTTCGTAACACTTGTCAATTCTGAAAATTGCGGATTTGGATTCTGCAGGAGAAATCAGCCAAATACACTAAATTTGACCTCAATAGCATGTGTCTTTACTGAGTTACAAGAGAAAAAAACACTTTAAAATGGGCGTCTGCCACGTTGCGTAGTGCCACGCCTCCTCTGTTAAAAGATGCCCGCCATTTGGGGAGGAGACGGAATTAATGCACAAAACTTGGGGGTTTCTGTTCTTTCACAATGCCCTACAGTATATGAAAAAATTAGCCAAATCTGTGATGTCATGGTTCCACCCCTTGGTTGATTTGAGATGGAATGTCCCTGTACAGCATGAGTTAACGAGGTTAATAATTTATTATATGGCATTTGAAAATGGTGCCTTGTTTAATTCACTTCAGGTGCTGTTACTCACCCGTTCCTGAAAAAATCTGTCTTCATTCTTGTCCATGAGAGCTTTGGTAGTGGCCCAACACCACTTCTGATTTTCTGGCGAATTGCGTTTCCGGTGTGGGGAGGTGGATTTATACCCTCTCTTATCCCCAACACGTGAAGTGCTACTGCCTTTCTACAGTCGTCATGGAATCAGCCATGGTTTTCTTTGTTGTGTTCTAGTTTTCTGGTTTCAGTGTATTCCATCTTCTTGGTGTTTTCTTTGTCTCCTGCTTGTTTTACTTTCATTCTCCAGCTACATGCTACTTGTTTTCATTTGTGTTTTCTTTCCTGTATTTCTTGCATTGCCACAATAAACTCCTCATCTAGCCTAAGCATCCTGTCTCCACATGCATTCATGACAGGTAGCTTTCAGCTTGTTTCCATTCCCATGGAAGCTGCTAAAGATCATAGTGCACCATGCAGCTAGCTAGCGGTTAAATTGAGGGGCAGTATGCACCAGTCAATATGCAATTTATTACCCATCAACCAATCAGATTGTGCATACTGTTGTTGCCATGTAATATTTCTATATGACAGGTGAACGCAGTAGCTACTTTTATATGACCTGGGAATAGTCATGGAATTGCTCCAGCATTTTGGACCTTTTATCCATCCATCCAATTTTCGCACCGCTGAATCCTACTAGGGTCGCAGGAAGCCTGTCTCAGCCGACTCTGGGTGAAGGCAGTGTACACCCTGAACAGCTTGCCAGTCCACCACAAGGCCAACACACAACCATTCACAATCACACCTAGGGGCAATTTAGCACAGCCAATTAGCCGAATGTGCATGTCTTTCGACTGTGGGAGGAAACCGGCGTACCCAGAGGAAACCCATACAAGCACAGAAACGCCCTCTCTGAGCTTGGGACTTGAACCCAGGACATTCTTGCGGTGAGGCGGATGTTCTTACCACTATGTCACCATGCCGCCCAGCATTCACGTAATTTTTGGAAGTGCAAGTTCTTTTAAGATTCTGGGTTTTTTTCATCTATTGTAATTTTTTTATTTATTTATTTTTGTCCATAAGGCTCAGAGACTTGAGTCCACTAGAGGAACCTCCTCATTTAATCACCAGAGGGATAATCCTCTTCTTTCAGTCTGTAAAGTGGGCATTATTATTATTATTATTATTATTATTATTATTATTATTAATAAAAAAAATGCTCCCCTGTCTGACTGTTCCAGACTCAGGCCTAATAATTAAAAGATTAATATATAGATTGAGGCACTGCCAAAAAGTGGAGATGCTGCATGATTTCCCTGACTTAACACGTGGTGGGAGCTCTCAAACCCCATACACACCCTACGTATATCAAGATTCATTCACTTTATAATAACTAGTTTATAGGAAGCTCCGCTCTAAGGATTACAATTACAAAAAAGATCACAATTAATAATTCGGGGCGGCACGGTGGCGTAATGGTTAGCACGTCTGATTCCCAGGCTCGGGGTGTTTCTGGGTGGATTTGCATGGTCTTCCCATGCTTGAGTGGGTTTCCTCTGGGTACTAAGGTTTCCTCCCACACTCCAAAGACAAGCACAGTATGCATGATTCACCCCTAGGTGTTCCAAATCGCCCCTAGGTGTGAGAGTCAGTGTGCATGACTGGGTGTGTGTTGGTTCGGTGAGCTTTTCAGGGTGTACCCTACCTTCGGCATGTGTCAGCTGAGATAGGCTCCAGTCTCCCTGTGTGTTTGAAAAATTCGGGAAGATCCGGAACGTCGACATTCCCATGCTCGATCCGTACCGGGAGGAAATGACTGGGAAGAACTTCAACACGTTCTCCTTTGGCGGCCATTTAAACTTTGAAGGTTACATCCAGTACGAGGATCACACGGGCTTTGTGAAGGCGATGAACTCACTGAGGGGGATGAAACTGCTCTACAAGGGCGACGACGGGAAAGCCATGGCGTGCGGGATTAAGGTACGTCCTGCAGTGTATCATTTGTTTAGGTTTAACATGACTCTTTTGCAAATGGCTCAATCAGATTCGGTGTTAGCTGATTTTGTGGGGGTGGGGGGTGGTGTGGTAATTAGACAAAGTTGATTTAACCTTAAAGTTCCTCATTCAAGTAAAGTATAGTAAAGATTCTGTGTTTTATCTTCCATTATCAGTTAATTTTGGATGAATATAAAGGTTTCCTGGTGAAACCACCCCAGCTCCCAGGCTTAGTATCTCTTATTCACCTGTTCTACATCTTGTTTTGGATCTGTATCTGTTTGCAAAAACGAGACGGTGTGACCGGAGGAACGATCTTGTTGGTGGTGAAACAGATCAGGTATTAAGACACAGAAGAAAGGAAACAATTTCAAGAGAAATTAAAAGATGGTGATGTTATTAATATCGTGGCGCCCGGTGCAGAGGTCATTAACCCTCGCGTACAGGAGGAAACTAATGGTTTCAGAAAGCCATCGTGGATCCGATTCCATTTTATTTCCAAGAGACACCCCTGTACTTCATCTTTATATCATCTACCTATGAAGTGAATGGGGAACTTTAAGTGAGTTGTGTGGATATAAACAGTTCTGTAAGGTGGATGAAGGAGCACGTATGAGAAACCCAGAACTACACCGTACTTTTGATTCTCATCATCTCTAGGTGAGTTTCGACACAACCAAACACCTGAGTGACTTGTCGCTGAAAAAGAGACACCAGGAGCGCATGAAGCTTCAGGAGCTGGAAAGGCAGCGGGAAGAGCAGAAAAGGAGAGAAAAAGAGGAGGAGGAGAGACGCAAAGAAGAAGAACGGTATGAAATGATTGACAGTTGTGCATGCTTTAAAATTCTCTCAAAGGCCCACCCACTCCCTTCCTCTCTTTACTTAAAATCTCATCTGCACCGCCACCTTGATGATAACGATGGTGATGGCGATATTTAAACGTTGGCATTTTTGTTTTGCAGGAAGCAGCGTGAGCAGGAGGAGGAAGAGAAGGAGAAGCGGAGGGAGGAAAAGCTGCGGAAACGAGAGCAGAAACTGAAGGAGCGCGAGGAGAGGAAGAACCAGAAGAAAGTGAGGAAGCAGCAGGAGGAGGAACAGAAGAAGCTGCAGCAGAAAATCGCCATGGAGGAAAGGAAGCTGCTGCTGACACAGAGGAACCTTGAGTCCATTCGCCTGATCGCCGAGCTGCTGAGCAGAGCCAAGGTGAAACACCACACTGCTTTATCTCTGTAGAGTTCCATTACATTACACAGCCAGCGAGCTCATGTTGGTGCTTCTGTGTCATTCTCAGGCCATGAGGCAGCAGCAGCTGGAGCAAGAGAAGGCGGAACTCGCCCGTTTACAGAAAGAAGCTGAGGTTCGGCGTCAGCAGGAGGCGGAGCTTCGGAGCAAACAGGAAGCAGAGCTGCGGAGAGTGGAAGGTGAAAAGGCTCGAACACTGGAGCTCCAGAAGAAAGAGCGAGAGCTGAGGGACCGGTTGCTGGGGAACCTACTGAAAAAAAGCATAAACCAGGAGGAGTCGTCTAATGGCGAGGATCAGAAGTGGGAGGAGCCCAGCACTGAACCTCCAAAGGAGGTGGCTGAGGGGCCAGACAGAATCACCACCTCTGTGATTAGGGATCACCAAGAGAGCAAGTCAAGGAAAGAGGAGGAGCGAAGATCCTTGAGGGAACGGAATCACAGTTCTAGGAGGAGCAAAAGTCGGAGTAGGAGTGGTCAGAGGAGGAGCAGCAACCGACATTACAGATACCGACATAGCCGCAGTCGGAGTGTGACCGGTCCGAGACGGAGCCGGAACAGGAGGTCCAGTGGTGGGCGGAGCTCGGAGAGGAGTAGAAGTCGCAGGCAGCGTAGCCTGGATAGGAGGAGTTGTAATAGGAGTGGGCGGAGCCATAGGTACAGCCATGGATGGAGCAGCAGCAGTAGTAGCAGTGGAAGGAACGCAAGTCGCTCCTCCAGTCGAGGGCGGAGTCGACGACCCCGGAGACACTGAATGCAAAAGAGATGCTAATGACTAGCGTTCATTTCTGGAATGGTGTTGATTTGCACACGGTGCTGCTGAAAACCTGGAGTCACCTCAGGTGCATGCCGTGGTTAGCATGAGTCTGGTGTAAGGGGAAACCAGTGGGTTTCATTGCTGAAACAGATACAGACAGTATCTGATTGAACAAGACTTTTAAATGATCAGGCTAGCTCATTCCTTCTGACGCGCAATTCTAAATCTGGCCCGAATCCTGCTTTAACTGTTAGAAATAAATGAAGATCTGTTAAAGTGTTAAAGTAGGGCGAGCTGCAGTACACTAAACGCGTCAGTTCCGTTGAAATTGCTTCCACTGTGATGTTCGACATGTCTGCATGCTAATTGTGTATTGTGTTGGTGCCATGTTTGCACATTCGTTGTGTAAAACGTTAAAATCAGCACCAGGGGAGTTAACATGCAAATTTCCTAGCGACTGATTTCACAAAATAGATCTAGATAAAGAGCGTGTATGTTTTTATGCTAGCAGGCGTTTCTGGCGTTACTCCTATTTACAGCCAGGTTTATTTAGCAAAGTGAGTGGATACCGAAGTCCACCGCGATTACTCGCACCGAGCTTCAATGGCAGGGCTTTGGAGCAGTTTTGTTGATACCCGCTACTTTTTATTTTAATTACGCTAGCTGTGTGAAATGCCAGTGTGACGTTCTATGCTTAGCGCTGTTGGATCATTGAGGGAGGAGTTAAAGTGGAGCTAAAGTGAATTCCTGCTCATTTTTACACGTGCTCCTTTTCCATCATCACTAGCCTTAGTTTCAACTTTAATTATAAAATGAGTGACTAGATTGTATATTTTTAGTTCCTTACAAATTTAATGACATGTTTGTGTTCGTATTAAAGAACGGATGCTAAAATAAGTCCAGGAATTAAATAACCCGCGCTGTTTAAAAGTGACGTGGATTCCGTGGGATCTTTATTTTCCTTTATTTTACCTGTAGGATGTTTTCTTTCGCCTCACTTCCTCAGAGTTCCAGCATTCAGTCTGTCCGCTTTCGTGACGGTGTGAAATGATGTCGTCACTGTAAACATGAGGCTGAATAACTTGGGAGAAATTCTTTTGCTTTTCACTCGATATTTCAGCAGAGCAAGCCTTGTGTTTTTTGGAGATTTTTGGGTGTTAGGCAACAGGAATCTGCTGCGTGTGTGTGTGTGTATGGGGGGATTGGTGTTTTTCAGAATGCGCAGGTGAATATTTGCAAAATCTGCTGGTTTTTAAACTTTTTTTCCTTTCAGATTGGTCCGTATAAACATTCTGACACACACTTGAGTATTTTGAAAGATGGAGGTGAATGGCTTTACCGTTAAAAACAAATGGGAATTTTATCACCTGATTAGTTTAAGTATTTTTAATGGTTGTATTCTCTCACTCCTCCTTTATTCATTTATGAATGTCTGATGTGTCTAGTCATTGTTTATTGCCGGTTTTGTGTCCTGGTTTCATGCACAGAAAAGCCAAAGATGTTCATTGGTTTTCTGTTGTTGTTGGTGTTGTTGTTATTATTATTATTATTATTATTATTATTATTATTATTATTATGGATAAGCCACCAATACTCTAAGGAACTGAAGGAAAACATGTTTTTGCTGCTTGAATACAAGACCTCAGACATCATGAGGTTTGGAGTGTTTGACGCTGGCAGCTGTCTGATGACCCCTGAACCCTGTGTTAATGATTATGGTGTTTGAACATGTACGTCTTCTTGAAAAAAGAAAAAAAAAGCATCTTCAAACTCAATAAATTTACCTCAGTTATTCCAAACTGACCCTGTTTCACCTGTGGGCTTTTTCTTCAACAGAATAACATCTGGATTAAAAGATGATCTGATTTTCATGATGATTGTTCCAGTAACTGTACGCTTCTGAGACGAATGTAAACTGCTTCATTGTGTCAGCCCGAGATCTTTAGACAAAGTGTTGGGATTTCTCTGTAGAGTCATTCCATCTCAAACTGCCAGAAATCTTTTTTCCTTTTAACTCAGTTTCTTGTAACTTCATCAAAACCCATGCTAATGAAGTCAAACTTGGTACTTCTAGCACATAACAGTTGCAGAGAGTTCAAAGTCTCAGCTTTGGCTTGTTATTACACATCACCTAAACTAACAAATAAGTGAAAATGAGGGAGGGGAAATGTCTCAATGCTGAAAAATGACAAGAAATCCATAGCATTTGCATTTAAGCGTCTGATTTTCTGCTTACTACTATACTGTACAAATGCACAGGGGAGTGTGCACAATCCATACAAAAGACCCATATTTGATGTATGATGCAGTCTGTACCCATTGGACATGGATGATTCAATCTGGAGGGGTCATCCAGGTAAATGTGAGGGGCTTAATTTGGCCATTGTTTCAAAGACAGCCATGGTGGAAACACATGAAAATTCGTCATCTCACATTACTCATTATGTTGACAAGACTGGTCTAATTCCAATACTAGAAATTACTGGCAACAAAAGAAATTTGCCGCTGTTGCAGAGCAAGTGCCCACCAAATGTGGCTGCCAAAGAAGAGGCGACAGTTTGGCATCATCACAGAGCCACGCTGATCACTCATTTCTGAAAAGAAACCCCTGCTGCGGTCCATTCAGTTTCTACTCAACTGTGAAAAAGAAGCATTCAAAAGGCAAAGACAAGGAAATCCCATTTCCCAGTGTTCTGTAAATTTGTCTGTTAGGCTGGATAAGAAAATTCATTTTTTCCCTTTAAAAAAAAAAAAAGACAACACGTTTAAAACGTAGGAAAACGTCTCGGACAATGTACAAATGACACAACGCGATTCCGTTGCCCGTTTCACTCTTTTTTGGTTTGCACCAGGTTTACTGGGACCGATGACAACAACACCAAGGTGGAAGCAGCATCATTGGTCGTGCATCATTGTGGATTGAGTACAGTCCCTTGTACATTTGTATAGTATAGTTGGGCCAAAATGGAGAAAATCAGATGGATTTCCATGGCTCATTGTCATTTTTCAGCATTGAGACATGTCCCCTTCATTCGCTCTTATTTGTTAAATTAGGTGATGTGGTGTAGCATGGTATAGCATGCCAAAACTGAGACTTCGTAACACTTGTCAATTCTGAAAATTGCGGATTTGGATTCTGCAGGAGAAATCAGCCAAATACACTAAATTTGACCTCAATAGCATGTGTCTTTACTGAGTTACAAGAGAAAAAAACACTTTAAAATGGGCGTCTGCCACGTTGCGTAGTGCCACGCCTCCTCTGTTAAAAGATGCCCGCCATTTGGGGAGGAGACGGAATTAATGCACAAAACTTGGGGGTTTCTGTTCTTTCACAATGCCCTACAGTATATGAAAAAATTAGCCAAATCTGTGATGTCATGGTTCCACCCCTTGGTTGATTTGAGATGGAATGTCCCTGTACAGCATGAGTTAACGAGGTTAATAATTTATTATATGGCATTTGAAAATGGTGCCTTGTTTAATTCACTTCAGGTGCTGTTACTCACCCGTTCCTGAAAAAATCTGTCTTCATTCTTGTCCATGAGAGCTTTGGTAGTGGCCCAACACCACTTCTGATTTTCTGGCGAATTGCGTTTCCGGTGTGGGGAGGTGGATTTATACCCTCTCTTATCCCCAACACGTGAAGTGCTACTGCCTTTCTACAGTCGTCATGGAATCAGCCATGGTTTTCTTTGTTGTGTTCTAGTTTTCTGGTTTCAGTGTATTCCATCTTCTTGGTGTTTTCTTTGTCTCCTGCTTGTTTTACTTTCATTCTCCAGCTACATGCTACTTGTTTTCATTTGTGTTTTCTTTCCTGTATTTCTTGCATTGCCACAATAAACTCCTCATCTAGCCTAAGCATCCTGTCTCCACATGCATTCATGACAGGTAGCTTTCAGCTTGTTTCCATTCCCATGGAAGCTGCTAAAGATCATAGTGCACCATGCAGCTAGCTAGCGGTTAAATTGAGGGGCAGTATGCACCAGTCAATATGCAATTTATTACCCATCAACCAATCAGATTGTGCATACTGTTGTTGCCATGTAATATTTCTATATGACAGGTGAACGCAGTAGCTACTTTTATATGACCTGGGAATAGTCATGGAATTGCTCCAGCATTTTGGACCTTTTATCCATCCATCCAATTTTCGCACCGCTGAATCCTACTAGGGTCGCAGGAAGCCTGTCTCAGCCGACTCTGGGTGAAGGCAGTGTACACCCTGAACAGCTTGCCAGTCCACCACAAGGCCAACACACAACCATTCACAATCACACCTAGGGGCAATTTAGCACAGCCAATTAGCCGAATGTGCATGTCTTTCGACTGTGGGAGGAAACCGGCGTACCCAGAGGAAACCCATACAAGCACAGAAACGCCCTCTCTGAGCTTGGGACTTGAACCCAGGACATTCTTGCGGTGAGGCGGATGTTCTTACCACTATGTCACCATGCCGCCCAGCATTCACGTAATTTTTGGAAGTGCAAGTTCTTTTAAGATTCTGGGTTTTTTTCATCTATTGTAATTTTTTTATTTATTTATTTTTGTCCATAAGGCTCAGAGACTTGAGTCCACTAGAGGAACCTCCTCATTTAATCACCAGAGGGATAATCCTCTTCTTTCAGTCTGTAAAGTGGGCATTATTATTATTATTATTATTATTATTATTATTATTATTAATAAAAAAAATGCTCCCCTGTCTGACTGTTCCAGACTCAGGCCTAATAATTAAAAGATTAATATATAGATTGAGGCACTGCCAAAAAGTGGAGATGCTGCATGATTTCCCTGACTTAACACGTGGTGGGAGCTCTCAAACCCCATACACACCCTACGTATATCAAGATTCATTCACTTTATAATAACTAGTTTATAGGAAGCTCCGCTCTAAGGATTACAATTACAAAAAAGATCACAATTAATAATTCGGGGCGGCACGGTGGCGTAATGGTTAGCACGTCTGATTCCCAGGCTCGGGGTGTTTCTGGGTGGATTTGCATGGTCTTCCCATGCTTGAGTGGGTTTCCTCTGGGTACTAAGGTTTCCTCCCACACTCCAAAGACAAGCACAGTATGCATGATTCACCCCTAGGTGTTCCAAATCGCCCCTAGGTGTGAGAGTCAGTGTGCATGACTGGGTGTGTGTTGGTTCGGTGAGCTTTTCAGGGTGTACCCTACCTTCGGCATGTGTCAGCTGAGATAGGCTCCAGTCTCCCTGCGACCCTGGCAGGATTGAGCAATTTGGAAACTCAGTACAAGTGAGAATTTATAATGATACAAAAAAAACCTAATCCATGGCTCCAGTTTCCTCTTAATTTTGGTTTCCTTCAAGAATGTGCCTCACTAAAATTATTATCACCTTCATTCACGTTTACGTCCAACCACATTTGACCTGCGTGTCCTGGTTTGTTGTGCACGCCATGTATATTTTACGCACTGTGTTTAATGTGAAGCGGCTCTGCTTGTAAGCTGCAGTAATCCGATTATTCCCGCTGTTCGTCTGTCTCGTAAATACACACACCTGAGTAGATCAGTGCTCACACACACACACACACACACCCATACATGGCTGTAGCAAAAGAGGACATTTATCCAAAAAAGATTCTGGAGTACAT
>JAOUQZ010000047.1:28289032-28303671 GCA_028564935.1 Neosilurus hyrtlii | reverse complement strand
TGTACCGTATATCTTACAGTATACTAGTACCGTATATCTTACTGTATACTGGTAGTGTATATCTTAATTTATACGTGCACCGTATATCTTACAGTATACTAGTACCATATATCTTACTGTATACTGGTACTGTATATCTTTATTTATACGTGCACCGTATATCTTACTGTATACTGGTAGTGTATATCTTAATTTATACGTGCACCGTATATCTTACAGTATACTAGTACCGTATATCTTACTGTATACTGGTACTGTATATCTTTATTTATACGTGTACCGTATATCTTACAGTATACTAGTACTGTATATCTTACTGTATACTGGTACTGTATATCTTAATTTATACGTGCACCATATAACTTACAGTATACTAGTACCGTATATCTTACTGTATACTGGTAGTGTATGTCTTACATTATACTGGTACCATATATCTTACAGTATACTGGTACAGTATATATACACTATACTGGTACTATATATCTTACAGTATACTGGTAGTGTATATCTTACAGTATACTAGTAGTGTATATCTTACAGTTTACTGGTAGTGTATATCTTACACTATACTGGTACCATATATCTTACACTATACTGGTAGTGTATATCTTACACCATACTGTTACCATATATCTTACAGTTTACTGGTAGTGTATATCTTACACTATACTGGTAGTGTATATCTTACACTATACTGGTACCGTATATTTTACAGTATACTGGTAGTGCATATCTTTATGTATACTGGTACCATATATCTTACAGTATACTGGTAGTGTATATCTTACACTATACTGGTAGTGTATATTTTACACTATACTGGTACCGTATATCTTACAGTATACTGGTAGTGTATATCTTAATGTATACTGGATATATAAGGATATAAGGATTTAGTGACACTGGAGAAGTAAAACAAACCAGTTAGAATTTAATAAAAATTTCACCCCACGTCTCTGTAAAGTTTTATTGATAATGCATTGATTTGTTTTACCTTTAGAATTTGATTTATTACAGAAACTAATTCAGTGTCTATGGAAAGTAGAAGATGAAGTTCTTCATGATTTATATAATCACTGTACTTTTTCAGGAGAAAGCGTATTAACTCACCTGTGAAACACGCCTGTGTAAATAACCACTCCTGTATTAAATCACTGGTTTAATAAAAAAGAAACATGTAACAACCTTTCTCTAAAATTAGTTTTATGTAGTTGTCTAGATAAGGATTGGGCGGAAGGCAGTGGAGTGCGTGAAAAAATGTCGTTTTGTGTGTTTCCTGTAGTAAAGCCCTTTTATCAGAGCAGCTCCTGGGACTCAGATAGAGGCAGTGCGGATGACTTTCAGAATGGTGAGAAGTTCTCGCCTGAGGTCTGCTTGAGAAAGTCCCACTCGCTGGTGCATTTCAGTCGTTTTATTCTAATTCATTTGTGTCAGCTTTCATTTACTAGCAGGGCAGAGTAATGATGTCCATCCCATATCGCAAACTAGTGTGCTTACTAACTATATAGCATGCTAGAAACTCACAAAGGAAAGTAATAGAACTGCAGGACACTGGGACAGAACGTGGAAAAGAAGCGAAGATGCATTTGATAACAGGAAGTTGAACAGGACGCACTGCCTGCCTTGTGCCTGCTGTTAGCCGCTTAGCATGTGCTTGAGATCCAGACCAGTGCCTTGCTGTGTAAGCATGGAAACATTACATTTGTACGTTTTGAACTGTTTCACTTTTATGTTTTAGTATTGTTAATTTAGTAGGAGAATAAGATTTCATGTCTATTTGTTTTGCCATGCAAAAACGGACTAGATAGTGGGCGTGTTTGTGGGTGGAGACTGTTCCAAAGTGCTAACACTGGAGACTCCCTTCACAAATGCTACCGAACTTGTTTAAAGCACTGCAGTGTAAATATCAGCGCAGTAACTACATAAATAATGACATCACAAAACCACTATCTATCATAACCTTCATGGTTTGTTTCTAATAGCAATCCCAGAATTCCCTTCAAAGCCGCGCATCTTTGATGGGAAATTTGATAACACCATCCTGGAGCCTGGAGTAACCAAATCCCCCAAACTGCACCTCCAGCCGTTTGATTATGACGGAGACGTTTACATTGGTCAGGGAGAAGAAGTGACACCGCTGATATCGACAGGAGAGGAAGAGGAGATGGAGGAGGAGGAGGAGGAGGAGGGAGGTAACGGTGTGGACGGTGAGAGGCTGAACCCCCGAGGAGATGTGTTCTGTGAGTTTATCCCTTATTATCCATGTACAGGGTACTACATATAAGAGTTCAGGGAGAGTTCAGAGGTCATGTTGTTTTTGATGAAAGTGATGAGGTGGAAGCGGTTATTTACGAAGCCATGTTTGATTTGATGTCACTTGGTAACGCACCTCCTCCAGACTCTACAGCTCTGTTCAGTTCTGCGATGATGGTGTGCTGACATTCATTTATTCTAACAAGAACAGACACGTCCATCATCTTCAAGGAGGGAAATTCCACTGCTGAACAGGGCAAGGAAAAAGAAAAGAAAGACAGACAGGGGGTAGATGAGGAGTGACGGAGGAGTGGAGGAGTGATGCAGGAGTACGAATGCTAGTCTTTTATTATCCTGCCCCAGAACAGCTGTTGTGTAGACAGGCAAGGTGGGCATGTCCTCACCGTACTCCACTCACAATCAACCCTTACTGACCAACACCGGAACTCGTACCACAACCAGAAATGAAAACAGATTGCAGGGGTCCAAAGCCCCCGCCGCCCAGGAATGTGTGTTTTAAAGTTGATCTATATCTTCCTTAAACCAAAATAAGAACTGTTGTGTTAAATAAATGAGGTCCAGCTGGCTCGTCCACTGTGCACGGACTTTGGTGTGCACCAATCCCAGACGAGGTACCTCAAACCAGCACACCAAATTTCATCAAAGTTCAAGCAAGCATTCCTACGTTAGCATCCGAAACCAAAGTGTAACAGATGGACGGATGGACTAAAAACAATCAGATCTTAGAAAACAGGTCTCCCCCCTCTCTCTCCCTCTCTCTCTCTCCTTTTCCTCTTTTTTCCCTTCTTTCTCTCTGTGTCTCCCTCCGTCTCTCTCTCTCTCCTTTTCCTTTTTTTCCCTTCTCTCTCTCTCTTCCCTTTTCCTCTTTTCCCTTGTTTCTCTCTGTTTCTCTCTCTCTCCCCCCCCTTTTCCTCTTTTTCTTTTGTTTCTCTCTGTTTCTCTCTCCCTCCCTGTCTCTCTCTCCTTTTCCTCCTTTTTCCTTCTCTCTCTCTTTCCTTTTCCTCTTTTTCCTTTGCTTCTGTTTCTCTCTCTCATTTTCCTTTTTCCTGTTTCTCTCTCTCCTTTTCCTTTTTCCCCTTGTTTCTCTCTGTTTCTCTCTCTCCTTTTCCTCTTTTCCCTTGTTTCTCTGTCTCCCTCCCTCCCTCCATGTCTCTCTCTCTCTCCTTTTCCTCTTTTTTCCTTCTCTCTCTCCTTTTTCTCTTTTTCTCTTCTCTCTCTCTCCTTTCCCCCTTTTTTCCCTTGTTTCTCACTCTCTCTTTCTCTCTCTCTCCTTTTCCTCTTTTTCCCTTGTTTCTCTCTGTTTCTCTCTCCCTCCCTCCCTCTCTCTTTTTCTCATTCTTCTGGTCTATTTTTCTATCTTTCTCTCAGTCTTTTTCACTGTTGTTTTCTCTCCTATCTCTTTTTCTATTTTTTCTGTTTTTTTATTTCACCATGGTTTACTTTCTTTTTTCTGTCAACATCCCCCCAATTTTTGGAAAATCCACCACATGTACTTAACGAGCATCCACACTAGTGGTGGTAATAAGGAACTCCATGAATTCCAGCTACTTTGTCAGCTCTAATTAATACAGATGAACAGATGACAGACCTCCTGTAAGGTCTGTGGGACTGACTGATTGACTGATCGATTGATTGATTGATTGACTGATTGACTGACTGATTGATTGATTGACTGATAGTTGTGATTTATGTGAAACATGAACTTGAGGTTGTTTTATCTTTTCCTGTATCCTTGTTGAAGAAGTATTTCATTATAAACTCTTCCAGTTTCTGACGTGGTGTACGGGCGAGGAGCAGAAGAGATCCATGCAGCGCCGCTCCAGGAGAGTAAGAGCTCTGTTTCAGTTCTGTAATCCTGATGAATGTAGATTATAGCACCCAGTTTACTGTTTAAATCATCACAAGGACGTCATGACTAAAATCAAACAGTCTGACATCATAGGCAGAGGAAGGAGGTGTGGTCTGATGGTTAAAGGAGGGGTTTAGGATTTGAACTATAATAATTCTAAATTGGATTTTAAGTTTATTTATAATATTATAATAACATTATTATTTTTATTAATATTAATATTAAGAATTTTTTTGTGGCTCAGGACTCCTCACAGACTGTAACTTTGATTCGGGGGAATGTGAATGGGTTCAGGAAAAGGATGATGACCTGGACTGGACCGTACATTACCATCACAGTGGTAACACCCAGTTATATATATATATAAAATAATAAAGAAATATATTATTATCATTACTACTATTATTATTGTTGTTGTTGTTATTGTTATTATAATAATAATAATTATTATTATTATTTTATTATTATTATTGTTATTATTATTATTATTACTATTATTGTTGATGTTATTATTATTATTACTATTATTATTATTGATACTATTATTATTAATTTTATTATCGTTATTATTATTATTTTTTTTTATTATTACAGGTTTTAGAGAAATTTTTCAAAATGTGACAATTTTCCATTGGATTCAGATAAAACTGCTGCTTGGGGGAAACAGAACCAAATACCTTTATCAGAGAGTCTGTGATGACTGCCAGGCTAACCTGCTAGCATGCTAATACCTGTCTCAATGCCGTGTGCTTTTCAGGCCTGCAGTACTACATGGCGCTCGGTGGGATTGTGGGTAATTGGCGGGAGCAGGCCAGACTGAAACTCCTCCTGAATGATCGTTTTCGTCGCAGCGCCTTCTGTCTGAAATTCAGCTACAGAATGGCGGGACTGCAGACAGCAGCTCTGCGCGTAATGATGGAAAATGGAAACACCCGCTACGTCCTGTGGGAGCAGAGACACGGCCAGGGCGACGGATGGCACACGAAGAGCATCGACGTGGCCTGGAGCGACAGAGCTCCTGAATCGGTGAGAACTCCAACACGTTTCTGTCAGACTGTGCTCCAGCGTAGTGTATAATCAATGAGGACGACTCTCAGCATTACTCTGTAACACATCTCTCATTGTTTCTGGTTCCAGATTGTGTTTGAGGGAACGCGAGGAAGGCTGATGCGAGGAGAAATCGCGCTGGATAACGTGCTGTTGATCTCAGGGAGCTGTCATGATGCTGAACTTTTTTAGAGAAGTGATTTTCAATCACGTGTTTAAATCTTTATTAACATGAAAAGACTACTTTAAAATATCGTACTGATAAAATGAAATGGTGATGGACGACGCAAATACTCCGATTTTTTTAACATGTAAAAGATGGTAGAACGTTTCCTGAACGAAAATGTAGTAAATAAAGTAAAATACAACTGGATTTCTTTTTGACAATAAATAAATGAAGTAATTTTGGATATTTTGGATTTATTTAAAAAAAGGAATATTTTAAGATGGTATTTTATTCATTCATAAGCTCTGTAACTGTTTCCTGTTCAGAGACGGATCTGGAGTTTATTCCCGGAACGGTTGGGAGCACATCCACAACCCCACACTATAGAGACCTTCCATTATCACTAATAAATAAATAAATAAGATTCTGTTAGAGTTAGTATTGTGATTTAAAATTTTAACATTTAAAGGAAATCGCAAAAAAAAGGCAACCAGGAGTGCAACCCTACGCCAAGCCTAGCAATCCTCCATAAGAACAAAATCGTCCTGTGTAAAATATACCAGTCTAGTGCAAATGATTTAAAAAGTGCAGTGTAAACATGCATTAAGGAGCGTGGTGTGCTGTGAGCGGTGCCGTGCAGAGTGTGGATGTGGTGTTACTGTTTCACCCCTTGCTGGAGTTAGAGTCTTATGGCAATGGGGAGGATGATCTCCGTCTGTGAGTGGAGCCGGTCAGTGACAGCAACCTGTCGGTGATGCTGCTCCTCTGTCTGGAGACGATGTTGAGCAGTGGGGGCAGTGGTTTGTCTATGATTGACAGGAGCCGACTCAGCGCCCGCGGCTCTGCCACAGGTATCATCTCATGAGTTTGTCCATTTGTGAAGCGTCCTTCTTCTTAATGCTGCCCCCGCCAGCAAACCACCACCTATAGGAGGGTGCTCACCGCAAAGGTCTGGTAAACATCTGCTGCTGAGAGCCTCGACCGGACCCACTGGAGCAACAATCCCATGGAGATTACACGCTGTGATCAAGGATAAATGCACTTTTTTTTCAGGATTTAAGGATTTTTTTTTCAACATGATCCCATGGATCCAAAATGTTACGGCTTCACGCCAGGCTCATACCGCATCCTTTGGTTAAACTAACCAACTACAGTGTCTGCTGTAATATGACACGTTGAATAAGAAGTTCTTAGAGAAGTGGAGCGCTGGGAGGGCAGTTAATCCAAGTCTGTATAGTTCGCTTGTACGCGTTTTGTTTATCTCTCCAGGCCAGTTTATTCCTGCATGGAAGGTGGTGACAAACCCAACCAAAGTGGCTCTCTCAACAGCTCAACCTTCCTAGAATCCTGCCATGCCTGCGCTTCCACATAACTCGAGTCAGGTGGGAAAGCACAAGCAGTGTTCTGCTCACTTCACAGCAAAAACCAGAGCATCAGTGATGTTACGCTCATGTGGCGGCTATATATGATAGAAAAAGAAACGGAACGTGTGTTAAGACCCATGGGAATAAAGAGTGAACCGATGGATGCACAGGGATGAAACTATACTGACCCCCCCTCCTGTTTCATCATCAAGAAACAAATGAGAAAAAACACAGTTTGTGTGATTTCGAAAAACAGCTTGCATAAATTTGCATAATTATTGACTTTCCAAATATTGTGTAGAATTAAAAGCCCACACCTCACCCTATCAGATAAAACTAACAAAATCAAAATCAGTTACAAAATAAGGGAGAAGAATAAATATTTGAGGATGGACAAAAGGACGAACAGACAGACGCAGTATCACAACGGCTTAAAGTCTCTGTGGTGAGTTAGTGTTACTCGCTCTTTAAAACAATCACGTATATCAGTGGTTCCTTCCGCCAAAATCAGTCCTTGTCCCTTGAGAAAGTGCGTGCGAGTGTTACGTCGCTGGGCATGCCAAGAGACATGTTTCCTTTCTGATTGGCTGTTCCAGCCTGGTAGTGACGTGAACTCGTTGGATTGGCGGGGCTGCGTCACTGACCGCGTGCATCATAACACATTACTGTCCAGTGCTGAGCTCTTCTCTCTGTTCCTAAACCGCTTGATGACAGGCAAGCCGAGTCAGAAAAACTTTGGAATCACCGTGACGCTCGTCTCTGGCAGCGTTCTCGTCCTCAGAGTCACTAGAATGTGACGTCTCACTGTCTCCATAAGAGACTCCTCACTCTCTGGATTAAATAGGTCACCATTTACACCCATTTCCTCCAAACTGCTACCACAGTTGCTTCTTGAACACTTTTTTTATTATCTAAAATGTCACTCGCTAAATAGATGTGCTTGTTTACTTGCACTGAACGACCCCGCCCTACGAGTTCACGTCACTTCCTGGGAAAAACGTCTGCTAACCATTGGTTCAGAACCTGCTAGTAATCCACGGGATAATGTCAAACGTTTTGTGCTTTTTATGTCATTTATGTTAAAATAAGCGTCTGTATCGCTTAAACATATTACATACAAACTAATCACGCTGTAAGGATGAGCAACACCGCTACTCTTTAAGCTGGATGAGCGAAATTAAAAAAGATCTACTTCACAATGTTAAAGAACCCTTTCTTTCCTAATCAAGAATTTGATCCGGCTCATCTCCAAAATTTAATAGTCTTCCTTATCTTAAGTTCCGCCTCTGGTAGAAATTTCATGAAAATCCACACATAACTTTTTGCATAATCCTGCTAACGCACCTCTCATCAAAAGCATAACCTTCTTAAAAACCAAAAATGATTAATAAATAAATAAATACAAGACTTTTTATGTAAACGCCTCACTGATGAGTGATAACGTGAGAGCACAGCGCCACCTGCTGACATTTTATTAAACACACCAGGATGAGAAACAAGCAACATGATTACATCTCAACATCACACCAAACAACCACCGTCACCACCGCCGCCGCTATATATTACATTTCTAAATGAAGGAGAATTTTTCACAATCAGCTCAGGAGATGTTTCTTGCCCAGAAACTGTACTTTGCGCTCGAAGGCTGTGGAGCGGATCGGCGTGTTCACCTCGTAGAAAGGATTCATCGCAAACTGCCAATGGGAACAAGCCAAAAGGTCAAAGGTCGTACCAAGGTTCATATACATTAATCACAAAAAAAAAGAAGAGAGTGCACACCTTGATGTACAGGTCATAAACGTCGTTAAAGAAGTTTTTGATTCCATCTTCTTGCCTGACGTCATGAAGCATGATGAACCTCATATGTACAAACAGAGTTAAGGGAGACAGTAGTAACAGGAATCTGTTCATCACAAGGACACATGACGGTAATCACTCAGAATAAAGAAATAATGATAATATTCTGTATGACTTAAACACACGTATACGCTTCATATCATCAGACCCCGGGATATGAAAGCCTCTTTATTCAGGAAGGATATGACCGGCGGTGACGAAGGCCGACACGAACCACTCGTTGAATTTGTCCACCGTCTTCAGGTACATGTTATTAGACAGCCACATGTTCTCATCGACCAGATCGAGCGCAGCGTGAGCGATGAACTGGTTTAAGTGGCGATGGTCGTCCTGGAAACGATCAAACGAACCAGTTAATCATTAACACAAGCAGCAAAGATGTGAAAAAGATCTCTAAAGTCAAGTACGGACTGAACAGCCAGAGACATCCAAAGCACGGCCTTCAACATGAACTTCAGAAGTCTGGATAGTCAGTGTGGTTAAAAGGGGTACACCACCACAGGGCACGCTGTGAGAGGAAAATAATCAGCACCCAGGTGGGGACAGAGCAGAGGTACGGGTACTACACCAGAGGGGATTATCTCCTAACATCAGCACATCCACGAGGGTATCACTGTTCTTTTACCACCGATCTCAGCTGTGAGTCAGTGCTTTACCACTTTACATTCAGCAACGGCTGCATTGTTGCTTTCATCCACTCAGTGTTCAGTTTAACGCTGTGGAACATCTCTAAAACAAATGACTTATGTTCAGAGTCATTCCATGTCACCGTGTCATTGGTGACATGACTTTCATGAAAAAGAGAGATGTTAAACGTGATCACTTGCTGAGGCAACATGCAACATTTTTCATGTGTCAACTTTATCTTTATTATCGGTGAGTGAGAGCCTCCGAAAAATGAAACCTGTGCTTGTTTCTAGCCTCGCCTGTGTTTGAGCATGATGTTTGAACAGATATACACTTGAAAAGCCCAGACTCAACTGTGAGTGTGGGGTAGGGTCACACAATGCCCCCTTTTTCATGGTAATTGTCCTAGGTGATTCACTATAGACCCCGAAAGTCATGAAATTATTCAACATCAATTCATTCATGAAAAAGTACTTTAAAAAAAAAAAAAAAAAAACATGAAAATAACATTGTCAATTAAAAGACATAACTGTATCAGAGTGAAGTATGGTACATTTATTAATAACAAATAAAACACGTCAGTGAGTGTAGCTCATTTCGCATGAAGACGTGCAGGAATGATCAAGCTTAGCACGGGAAGGCAGCAGTTTGTGATGTAAATACCTAAATACCAGGAAAAAGTGAAAATACCTAACATGGAGCCTGCTAAAAGGACCAAATATGATATTAGTACAGCTGGTGGTGCATCAGTGCGGCTACATCAAAGAAAAATACACATACAGCAATAGATCAGTACATTTAGAAATAAAGATCAAACCTTATTTATACCAATAATATCTGCTGGCCATGTGTTGATAAGTGTTTCAAGGTTAATGTAAAATGTTCTGTTCAGGGGACACACAAGCAGTTTGGTAATCTGACCAGACAGTCGGCAACTTCGCCGTTTGTGAATAACAAGATCAAGAAGAGCTCCTGCACTTGTTTTTAGATCTTTACCACATTGTTGAGAAGGAAATGTCTCCATAAAGTTCAGGAATTGCTTTTGTTCTTCTAAAAAAAAATCACAGGTAAAGTCACCCACAATAATAAACGGCGCATCAGTGGAAAGGTGTTGGAGCAGGGAAGTGATCGCTCTGCTCCTAAAAGCCATGGGCGACATCTTGTTTTGTTTGTGGACGTGCACAAGGTTTACAGAAAAATATAAACAGTAGCGCATGGCTATCAGCTCCTGACGTCATCATGTAACTAACAATAGAAGCACCTATTAACATTCATCATTTCTAATCATTAAAAAATTCACAATTTCAGAGCTCAAAATGGCCACGTGGACACAAAGTTTCTTCTAGTTTTGCACAATAGTCCTTCATATTACTACGACCATCAAGAAAAAATAGAACAGTTAAAGCCCCCCCCCCCCTTTTTTTTCTGAAAATGAGATTCGTTTAATGAGAAACTCGCCTGTGTGTAAGAACCAGATACAAGGTCTTCTCACGTCTCAAGATAAAACATATAAAACTACCTGAAATGGAACATTCTTGATATCACATCTATAAATGGTCTTCACAGAGAAGAGGATTTGTTTGTTTTATTTACAATCCATGGTTTAAGCTTTGTATTCTCTCGATATCCTTTCCTCACCCTTCTCCCCACTTTATAAATCCTCCCAGAAGCACCGCACACAGTTGGTACATCAGTATATTTTCAGATGGTATCCAGCACCTGTCGTCCCTTTTCCCTCTGGCTGGCCGTGTCAGGCTTGGTGCCGTAGATGGGCCTGATCGAGACATCACACCGACGTGAGCGTCTCTCTGGTGATGTGTCCACCACTGGACTTCCACCTCATACTGCCCATGAGTACAGATAACCTCCTCTCTACCCTGCACATGACAGGTCATGCCTTGCAACCTGGTGTGGACTCCCATCTCGGTGTCTCTGGAGATTGTTATATGATTAAGGTACTGAAGTCACTGTTACTGTCAACTTGCTCTTTGCTCACAAAGGGATTCCTGTGATGTCTTCTCTGGCTCAGTTGAACGGCTCCAAAGGAGTCGGCATGCAGTCCGGTGTGGTGGCTCGCAGACCGAGCAGTAACCACTGTTCCTCCACGCCGCAGGATCGGACTGAATGTGTTTGAACATGTATATGCTTACCGCATAATAGGAGATAAACGGATTAAATTAATGTATTTCCTCAAGTTAAGAGTAAGTCTAGATGTACCCTAATTCGGGGCTATTCAAGTAATTTCGAACAGGGGCCGAGTCATGAAAAGAATCCCAAACGAAGGGTCTAAGAAATAAATATGCTTGAAAAACATTAACAGCTACAGATACAGTCAGGTACCATCGACGTGTGTTTTGTAAATTCCTAAAAAAACTACTGCGTTGTATTGTATGAAGACATACAGGCCCCAAGCATTTCTATGCGCAGAGCGAGAGAAGTGCGGTTATGAGTTTTAATGGAGCTCGTGTGGGAGAATGACAAGCACCAAAATCTTCTGGTGGAGCATCAGAACCCAGTGGGATAAAGGTGTCGGCTGTTCTCCCAGTCGACAAGATATTTTGTCCAAGTTACCGTTCTACTGTGCTAACAATAAGATGATGATCAGCGGGAAGAGTGCTTATAGAGCGGAAACCTCAAAAGCTGATTGGTTTGCGATAGCAGGTTGTGACACGGCAAGGAAGGATAATCGTGGTGAGAAACAGTTGAGACACAGAATCATTCAAATAAAAAAACAAATATATATATATATGCTTCTGAGAGAGAAAGAGAGAGAACTTTTTAAAATAATAGAGCAGCCATCTCAAAGTGCCAGTATAAACTGTCTCTCAGGCCGGCCCCGGGCCTCGGACCCCGGGCTGCCAATGGACTAGTCTGACCCAAGTTGTTACTAAACACAGAGCAAGTTAGATTATCGCAGAGTATCAGTGTGTCGGTTCAGAGGGGCTGGCTGAAATTGGGACAATCAATCAATAAATAAATAAATAAAATCACGCCTGGATGAAAAGTGAAGTTTTACATTCTTCTTCTAGTGAACACAGAGATCCAATACATGGCCTGTGTTAATCCATACTATACAGAGTTTACACAGAAAAAAAATCTCTGGTCTCCAAAAAGAAAAAGGGTGACAGAACCCTGAAAACAGCACGGCGCTCGAGGAGCCTCTAATTCAGAAACCATTAGCACCATCACTGTGATATCCTGCACACATCATTTCCTTAATGAAAACATTGTTCTGTGTGATTTTCATCAAAATCTGAGACCCTAAAAGACACAACGGCCCAAACATTGACATGGCTGATATGGAATGACCCTTTGAGTGATTTCCTCTCTTTATGAATATATCTATAGGCGTTTATATACCGTTACCTTTGATTCTGGTTTCCCAGGAGGCAGGAACTCCATCTCAAACACAGGGTTGTCATGATGACCCACCATCACAAAGTAGAAACTCCCAGACATCTCCCTCGGTCTCCTTCACTCTCTACAGGGACATTAAATAATCATTTCAAGTGTGAGACAGAGAGAGAGAGAGAGACAGAGAGAGAGAGAGAGAGAGAGAGAGAGAGAGAGGTGGGACAGAGAAAGCTATTCACTGAAGAACAGGAAACGGAAATCAAAGAAACAAGTAAAAATAGCCCACAGGGTTCCAGACGCTCCCGCCGGAAGGACCATTTCGTAATATGCTAATACTGAACGAGCGTAGCAAGTGTGAAAGCCCCAGCTTCTGTGCACGGCAAGTGAATGTCCAGAAACGAAAGTGTGACGGACAGCCGGACGAATAGACAGAACCCATTCCTAAAGAGCCCGAGGGGCGGGAGCTAAATAAATATGAATCATAATTATTTATAAACTAATAGAATACATAAACACCTACATCCCAAATAAGTAAATAACAATGAGAACCGCCTGGTAAAAGTTCAAATCGCCTCAGTAAATATACAGAGTGTCCGGTGGAACGGTCACACGCGTTCACGGACCAGAACACGGCACCACCTGCATGTATGACGTCACCTGGAACGCTCCAATCTTACTTTTGGTGGGAAAACTAAGCAAAACTGGTCATAGTACTTATAATATTACATAGTAATATGTAGAAGCTCAAATTTGGGGTCGTTAATCTAGGCCATGTTTTCCAACAGTCCTGCAACCAACAACGAATGAATACATCCATAACCCAGATATAAAAAAAATCATCATCATCATCATCATCATCATCATCATCATCACCACCCGCAGCAGCCTAAGCAGTGCGGTCCAGACGTCCCTCTCCCCAGCACCTCCTCCAGCTCTTCCGGGGGGACACCGGGACGGTCCCGGACCAGCCCAGAGACCTTGTCCCTCCGGCTGTTCTGAGATAGACCCTCAGAGACCAGGAGGAGCTCGGAGCAGAACGCCTCCTGAACACCTCCCACGACTGGGCATGTGATACCACGACACTGGTTCAATGCACCACTGGAAAAATACCACCAAATTACACCAGAACATTCCAATAACAGGCGCATGTGATAACCGAATGAGGAAATAAATACACACATCACCATGCAATAAACAAACTAAACACAGGACAAATCCTACTTCCTACATCAGTTACAGCCACAAACCCAGAACCTGAACCACCCAGCAGGGACAGAACCTCCTTACACCAACGCACAGGGACGGACCATTCGGAACCGGGGGGGGGGCAAAATTCAGGTGTTTGTTTTTCAAATCTACAGACAAGAGACCTGTTACTGAAATCAACTGAAAAGCTTTGAGTGATGAAATGGTGATGATAAAAGTAAACATAAATATAAACATAAACATACCCCCCCAATATTATAATGGTCGACCCCTAACAGGATAGACTCAATTATTAAGGTACAAAAGAAAAAATAAGCCATTAAAACGTTACTGAAGCTCAGTCCTTCCTACAGAGAGCTCTTTTACTGCTGTACACACACACACACACACACACACACACACACACACACACACACAGTACCTTCCACACAACCACGCGAAGGGTAACAAACCCCAAAATCAACTCCGTGTGGTATTTAATAACACATTTCCTCTCGTGAGCTCTTTAAACGGCCAGTCAGTCGAATTCTACTTCCGGGTACGTCATGAGAATAAACCCGGAAGTACAATTCAATATGCGAGTTAAACAAAATAAAATGAATTTATATAAGCTCGTTGTATTAATGTTGTGTTCATGTGACACATGGCGTTTTTAAATAAATAATAATAATAATCATAATAATAATAATAATAACAACCAATAATTATGTAATTATGGTAATGTTACTAATAATTATAATACTAATAATAATTGGTATTATTATAACAACAACGACGACCAGGGTAAATCCATAGACATAATATAAAGATAGATTGGTCACGCATCGCTCTCGCGGTGTCTACAGGACGCCATCTTGGAGAGGTCTCCTTGTGGGTTTGTGCTATAGGAACA
>JAOUQZ010000047.1:28262218-28280158 GCA_028564935.1 Neosilurus hyrtlii | reverse complement strand
GTTTTGTTCCCTTAACTTCCTCTTTTTCTGTCTCTCCTCCGCGGCGCTGCTGTAAATAGCGCTGGCGCGCGTGCATTTATAGAAAATGAGGGGAGGGTTGGGATAAAATTTGTATTCAGCTAGGTCTTATTTTCGGGGTAGGGCTTATATTGGACCGTTCGGCTGAGGTAATGGTAGGTCTTATTATCGGGATAGGTCTTATTATCGGGGAAACACGGTATATATATCTCACACACCGACTCTAACAGACACTAACACACAGACACTACACACGTACACAAACACACAACAACAGACACTAACACACACAGAGAAAATAACACACAGACACCAGCAGACACTAACACACACAAACAGACACTAATACACACTCACACGTACTCTTCCTCTCTCTCTCTTTCTCACACACACACACACACACACACACACACACACACTCCCTCTCACACTGTCTGTCTCTCTCTCTCCCTCTCTCTCTGTCTCTCTCACACACACTTATTCACTAGACTGTTTATTCATCAAGAATGATGAATCTCTGAGTCCACAGACACTAACACACACAGACACTAACACACACACACACACACTAACACACACACCGACAGACACTAACACACATTAACACACAGACACTAACACACAGACATTAACACAGTCACTACATACACACACACACACCAGCAGACACTAACACACACAGAGACACTAACACACACACACACACACACAGTGTCTGTGTGTTAATGTGTGTTAGTGTCTGTGTGTGTTAGTGTGTGTGTGTGTGTTAGTGTTTGTGTGTGTGTTAGTGTCTGTGTGTTAATGTGTGTTAGTGTCTAACACACAGACATTAACACAGTCACTACATACACACACACACACACACACACACACACACACACCAACAGACACTAACACACACAGAGACACTAACACACACACACACCAACAGACACTAACACACACAGAGACACTAACACACACACACACACCAACAGACACTAACACACACAGACACTAACACACAGACATTAACACAGTCACTACATACACACACACACCAACAGACACTAACACACACAGACACTAACACACACAGACACTAACACACACAGAGACACTAAGACACACAGACAGTTACTACACACAGTGACATACACAGACACTACCACACACTAACACACACAAACACTACACACACACAGCAACAGACACTATTACACAGACATTACACACACAATAACACACACACACCAACAGACACTAACACACAGATACTAACACACACCAACAGACACTAACACACACCAATACATACACACAGACATATACATACTCTTCCTCTCTCACACACATTCTCTCTCACACTGTCTATCTGTCTCTCTCTCTCACGCACACACGCACACACACTCTTGGTCTCTCTGTCTCTCTCTCTCTCTCTCACACACTTATTCACTACAGACTGCATATTTTTTTCAGAACATGAAGAATGTTGAATCTGAGAACCAGAGTCCTGAGCCAGTAGTGCTGTCTGACCACAGGGACAGCAGGTGGGGAGTGTGTGTGTGTGTGTGTGTTCTGTGCAGGTGGAGAGCGCTGTTTAACACTTGACTGTGACAAACCACAGGATAACAGTGTTTTTCTTTATTGTGTATGGTATATGATAATGAGGGGCGTGTCTAATACATCACACACTAATCATACTTGTCCTTCAGCTGATATGACTGTGGTGCATTCAAGAAGTTTTAAAAAATTCTTTTCATTGTTTAGCACAGGTTTTGGTGTGTGTGTGTGTGATAGAGAGAGTGTGTGTATGTGTGCACAAAAATTCTTATAAAATAAAAACTTTTAAATTTACTTACATTTTAAAATGTGCTTTCTCTCTTTCTGTGTGTGTGTGTGTGTGTGTATTTGTGTGCGTGCCTGTGTGTGTTTAGCATTGCTGCATTTTCCCATGAGGAAGCTGATGATGACTTTTGGTGACTGATGATTCGTCAGTTCGTATTTTTGTGTGTTTCATAGATTATTTTTTTCCTATAATGTATTAATCCCACAAAGTAAATTATTGCTTCTGCATTTAACCAATCCAAAGTGAGCACACACACACACACTCAGAGCAGTGGGCTGTCACACACGTTGGGGCGCCCGAAGAGCAGTTAGGGGTTCGGTGTGTTGCTCACGGGCACTTCAGCCATGAACGTGGAGGAAGGGGAGGTGCAGCTCAACCCCCCACCGAAACACATTTTTCCTGCTCAGCAATCGAACCAGTGACCTTCCGGTCTCACAGCTGCTTCTCTAACCATTAGTCCACCGCTGCCCCAGTAATTTTAGATGATGAATCATTCTTGTAATTTTGTTCTATTTATTTATATTTATTTCCTTTAAATCAGCAATCAGTATTTTTAAATATATGAATAAAATGAAATTAAATTAAAATGTGATTAAATTGTGATTTTTCTCACAAAAAGAGTATATTAAATTAGTTTTAAAAAATCTTTCAACTGGACAAAAGAGGAAAGAAAAAGACTTGCACAGATGTGTTTTTATTTTTTATTAAGATTTATCAGACAGGTTAATTGTAATAAATTGCAGTGAGGTTGAAATGAGGTTACAGAGACAGTAACACGAGCCACTCAGGTCTGTGTCCGCTGTTGAACCTGGAAAATTCAGAGTCTTGAAATAAAAGCTGACGTGTGCTGGAAAATTGCTGGATTTCATTTAAATTGCTGGGTTTTATTTATTTATTGATTGATTGCACTTTTAATCCCCCCCTCATTGGTGAGGTGAAAGGGGCGGTGTATGAAAATATCTTTAGGGAAACCTCCTTTTTAAATGGATAGAAATGTTGTTACTGTATGTCACTGGTCTTTTTAAACTGCTGGATTTTATTGAAGCAATGCTAGACTGGTTCCTCCTTCTGTCCTACCAAGGGACAAGAGAAAATCTAAACTCTCCGCTGTTCCGGCTCTGAGGTGGTGGAATGAACTTCCTCTGAATGTCCGG
This sequence comes from Neosilurus hyrtlii, assembly GCA_028564935.1. Taxonomy (NCBI): domain Eukaryota; kingdom Metazoa; phylum Chordata; class Actinopteri; order Siluriformes; family Plotosidae; genus Neosilurus; species Neosilurus hyrtlii. The sequence goes on along the minus strand of JAOUQZ010000047.1, from coordinate 28,277,158 downwards.
ACAGCTGAGTCACTGGGTGTCTTCAAACGGCGGCTGAAAACCTACCTTTGTGGGCAGTACTGCATTCAGATTAGCACCATGTTACACATCCACACACACAAAAAAAACAACCCATAGGCATAACACCTACCCGCTGAGTTTGACTGGTTTACTTAGTTTATGTCCTGACGAACCAGTATAAGAATATATTGACTGATAGAGACTTTAAATCACTTCTGTAAGTCGATCTGGATAAGAATGTCTGCTAAATGCTGTAAACGTAAATCAGGTTTGTACAACTTTAGGACGAAACTCACAGTGGATGTCATCGTTTCTCTCAGTTACAAATCGAATACCAATTAGATTTAAAATCATAATGGACTTGTTCTGTATCCATTACCAACACTGTTCCCTTTCTGAACCAACACCTCCAAATCTTTTATAAAAACTGGTTGTTTAACTGAATTAAAGTAAAGAAAAAAAAGAAACAAAAGGCAAACACTGCCCACTATACACATCAGTACACAACTATATCTTTATTATTCTCTTTTCTCCTCAATGCAAAAATAACAAAGTAAATATCAAATCTATAATCCTGTAATTATCTTCTAACCAAACATCAAAATATTTTAGTAAGTACTTAAAAATACTTTCGCTTTACTGCAATCTGACTCCTGGTACATTAAACAGCTTCGACATTTATACTGAACTAAAATCTGAACCACTTTAGTCTAATTACAAAAATTGAATTAAAAAAAAAAAAAAAAAAGTGTCCATAAGTCACCTTAACACTTCTCCACAGAGTTTACTGAGTTACACAATTTCAGATTTTCAAAAACAAAACAAAAAAAAAATCCAAAAAGCAAAACTATAACAAAAGATTAAATTCTACACATAAAAATTTATATGGATTTCTAACAAAACACTTTCATTATTAAGGTACTGAATCCGGGGAATCTCACATACTGAACAGATATTAGATTCAGATTAAGATTCCTTTAAAACAACAAGAGCAACAAAAAGACAGAATTATGTATAGTAATTACATCATCTCAGGTGAGAACAGAACAAAGGGCAGAAAAAGATTCTGTAAAAGGAGATTAGCACGGAACAGAAGCATTTCGTTCACTGCATTACATCAGCTTCATTTCTGCTGCGTTTACAGCTACAGGGGAAAAAATTCACTTTATTGCTGCTGAAATATTTTCAACTATTTTTTTCTTTTATGTTTGTGTTTTAATCACTTGCGTCCTCCCAAATTTCTCACTCTGAGGTTTCTGAATATTTATTTTATAGCCACGATCCACTAAATTTATGAAAAAAAAAAAGATATTAAGTGGTGTTTCAGTAACTTTGAGGGGGAAAAATTTGGATTTAAAGAAATTTTTTTCATGTACTGTTTATTGTATTTATTTACTTATTTATTTTTACTGACTACTGAAAAAATGTTTTGCTTAAAAAATGTGCAGCCATATTGAGATTAATGTTTATTAGGAGTCACCGTGGTCCATTTGAGGTAGACATTTACTATTCTTCTTTTGAAGGGTAAAAATAATAACACTTTAAATTTCACAACCACAGATAACATTTACAAAATTATACATTCTCAAGTTTTTTTTTCTTTTAATTTCCCAATAAAATACTCTGCTCATATTCAAGAAAACTCAAAGAGCCACTGTATTAATGATCAAAACGTGACGTTTGTTTAAAAAAAAAAAAAAAAACAAATATCAGAAATCATTCTGACTGTACGGTACGACGGTACATTACGGTGGTTCTGTATCTCGTAACTTTGTGCCATGACTAAATTTTACTTGGATCATAACTCACAAATAACATTCTTCAAATCAAATCCTAAACGTCTTCCTTTTTTGAAGTGCAACAGTTTCAATACCACAGACAAAACACCAAAAAAAGCACCTTAAGACACAGCCGTGGTGTAAATACCAGTGTGAGTGTGTTAGCACAGAGGGAGGAGATGTTAGCTGTAAAAGCAGTGTTAGTGTTAGTGAGCTTGGCGGCGTTGGAGGATGGGTGGTGCCCTTTTTCTAGCCAGCGTTAACAGGATTCTTACGAGTAGGAATTGAGGCATTCTTTTGAACGTGATTGGATGTCTTGCAGTTCTTGCTCCTCCTTTGTTTTGATGTCTTGGTAAGTGTGCATTTGGCTTGCGTCCTTTAGGTAGGCCCAATTCGCCGAGAGGATCATAAGGTAGTGGATCTGAGAGAGAGAGAAGCGGTTAACTACGGCAAAAAAGCAAGCAAAAAAAAAAAAAGTAAGGAAAGGTCATTACATTCCAACAACGCCTGAGTCAAGAAGCAACACACACACACCTGTTTCCCAACAGCAACATGCATATCAGACACAATAAGTCGTATTATTTACACCACAGCGATGCAGGACTCTGATTAGTTAGATGTTACAGCTGTAATATCAGGGTTCTACACCGGCTCAGACCGAGAAGTATTTATTTATTTTTAAAAATCTGTTATTTCACAAAGGAAAAAAAAACCTGATTTGTCTTTTATGAGAGACTTAACGGTTTCTCTGTAACACAAAATGCTGCACAATTTTATGTATAAAAAAAAGAGGCGACTGTTTACAGGTGTTAGACTAATTTGTTTTAACTAAATTGTTTTACAGACTTTAGACATTAAATGTAACCATGAATAGATAAAAACAAATAACATGGTTATTTTATTTGTAAATGGCAGTGATACAAGAGGAATTATTATTCATTCTCATTTCTGATTGGTTAAAAAAAAATCCAATAATTCTTTATATTGCATCATTGCCATGGGATAACTGAATTATTGCACTGTTGCGATTGGATAATTTGAATGATTATTGCACAACAGGTACAGCATGGGGGTGTAGTGGTTAGTATATCTGCCTCACAGCAAGAAGGTCCTAAGTGCTTAGGTGAGGGCGTTTCGGTTTCTGATAGAGAATTAATCGGTCTCAGCGGGTGTAATAACAAACCCTCAACTGAATAATTATCTGTACCATACCTCACCCCAATAATTGCTTATTAAACACTGTTATAGGAAAATAATACATTTTAGGGTGGTAACAGTAGCAACAAAAGTACATGTTCGATATTATGGCAAGTCCCCACTAAACACTAGGTCCCCACAAACCACTTACTGCTTAATATGTACTAAAATGAGTATTCTTCTTTTTCTTATTATTATTATTAATAATAATAAATACTCTTAACAGGAACATGGAGAAAGGTCCCCACCAAACACAATGTGGTATGTATTATGATCATGTTAGTGGGTCCACATGAGTAAGCCTGTTAACAACAGGCAAGAAACCATATAGCTACACACACATACACATCTCTCCTTGTGAGGACCTTCCACTGGCATGAGTACTAATGCAGTTGTTAACACTGCTACACTTAAATCCGACCCAAACCTTAACCTCATGGATTACCTCATGAGGACCTAAAAAATTTACTCGCAATGTCAGAACTATCAGATATTCCCATCTCTGTGGGGACATCTGGTCTCCACTATATAATAACAAATGCACACATACACACAACATCCATCCAGGTTCCGATAAACCCTGTTTTAACCAAGATTCAGTAAATCATCATCATTATTATCATCGTTATAATTATCATTATTATTATTGTTAATATTAAGACAGGAAAGTGATGCAAACCAGCAAAAGTAATGGTTAGTAAAGACAGCACAGTGCATGCGCCTGAAATGAAAATGCAAACGAAGCCTCGTTAATGAGCAGCTGGACGACGTGTAACGGAGATGAAATGATGATGACCACGCAGATTGGTTTTGTAAACAAAGCATGTTTTATTTTGGATGTCCAAAAAAAAGGCTACATTTGTTTTTATAAGTTAAAGGTAATACTGAGCAGAAAGTAAACACTGCTGGAACTTTCAGAAAATTAAACTAGGCATGCAGTTGTTCTGCTTAATAAAACAATTTCTGAGAAATATTTCTGAATAATAAAAGATACACTGGATAAAATGCTAACTGTACTGCTATACATCCTTAGGACAGAAAGATACATGAGAACAAATTTCTTTCTTCACAAGCTACACCTTCTCTCGAATGATTCTGATCTGATATTTATCGATTGGCCAGGCTGTACTTCGTCAGGCACCCTGGAGCCACGAGGCTGTTGTAGCTAACTGAACAAATGATAGAACATGAATGCATTGCTAGGTAGCTGATTAGAACCTTGATTAGCCTTGTAGCTGACACAAAGTTTGCATGCAATGGCATCTTCTTCTGTTTTTTGTTTCTTCCCCCCAAAAAATCAAACTTACACATTTTTCTGCCTGTATAGTTTCTAACAAATCAGAATGTAGCATCACCTTAATAGTGTAGAAGCCCATTTGCGCCACTAAAGAAAAGCAAAGTTGGATTATAACTCATAATTATGACTTAGTGGCATAACTTTTAATTATGATTTCTCTCACTCACTCTTCTACCAAACCATTTAATCCTATTAGGGATAGGGAGGGATTAGGATGGAGCCTATCTCATCTGACATTGGGCGAAGGCAAGGTACACCCTGAACAGCCCAGACCATCACAGGGCAACACACACACACACACACGCGCGCACACACACACACACACACACACACGCGCGCACACTCACACCTGGGGACAATTTAGAACAGCTAGATAGGCTAATGTACATGTCTTTGGACTGTAGGATGAAACCAGAGTACCCAGAGGAAACCCATGCAAGCACGTAGAGAACATGCAAACGCCACACAGAAACGCCCTTACCAAGCCGGGGAATCGAACCCAGGACCTTCTTGCTGTGAGGCAGACATTACATCACTTCACCACCATGCCGCCCATAATTATGACTTTTTTCTGAGTGGCAGAAATGGGCTTCTGTTTAACTTACCCTAAAGATAAAGTCTTCAAACCATCTTAAATTCTAGCCTAGTGTTCATATTTTTAATATTTACACATTTTACACACAGACTTTATAGTAAAAATACACTACTTATCCAAATGAGGGAGGTGTGTGTATGTGTGTGTGTATAAGCTCAGTGTAGAGATAACATAAGGCCATTTGGTTATTATTATTTGTTTATAATTGTAAAATTTGTACAGAATCTATATTTCTCTGGTCTCACATCTGATGCGGGTTTAAGGAAATTAATTTTACCTTTCCAGTTTCATGCTAACTGTAACACTATCCTGTATTTTTCATTTCGTCACTAAGTCAGGCATGTGTGTGTTTTATGCAGCAGTAACCGAGTAATTGTTAGCTTTCTTAATCTTGTTGCTAAGCAGTGTTGATGCTAAACATCTTGGCTAATCAACTTGAAAAAAATAGCACAAATTTCCCTTAAATAGTCCCTCTAAATGCTAGTGCAACAACAAATCTATGCTAGTCCATTCTGGGTAAATATAAGAATGTTGGGGAACTAATGAGCTCCCTGGTCTAAGAATGCTACATTTATAGATATAGGTATAGATATAGTTAAATATTTACAGATTGTATCTTAAGCTGTGGATTTTGCATTTAAAATTTTTTTGTTCACACGCTTCCCGTGCGAGTTTAAAACTTAGTGCAACAGTCTTCTCTGCTCTTAAACTTCAGAAGAGCAAAGTTATAAGTGGTAGCCATCATGTAGATGAACTGGAGGGGAAAAAGAAAAAGAAATGGAATAAATAAGGCGACTCAGACTCAGCCCAGAGTCTGGCTTTTCAGTCCATTCAATATATCTGAGTTTCTGCGGGTTCCAGTGTCTATCCCAGTAAAAATGATAATAAAAGAAGAGTTGTGCACCTGCACAGTGTCATTCAAAGCGAAAGGGTACATCAATATGTCTTGTCTGTTTTAATACTTACCATGGCGATGACTGTAGCTCCGGCTCCGGCACAGGCAACGATATACAGGTGGTAGGACAGGTAGAACTGAAACAAAGAAAAAAAACATTTTTTCCAGACAATGTGGTAAAAACTTATATAAGTGACCCACTCCAGCTTAGTACGGATTATACGGAGTAAGAAATTTGACATATAGAGATACTGATAGATTTGGAAGGAGAATTGAATCTGCTTCAAAATGAGGAATAATACAAGATTATAGCATAAAAATTGACTGAGTTACATCACTTTGAATATTGCTAATCAGGAAATGCTACTTTTGAGAAAATAGTAATTACAGTTTCAAAAGGTTTAGAAGACCCTTATGGATTGAAAATCAAGTGCTCAGTTTCTCTTGGCTGGACACGGGTTACCGGGGTCACCCCCTGAAGCCAGGCCTGGGGGAGGAGCTCCAAGGTGAGTGCCTGATGGTTGGGCTTCTGCCCATGGAGCCTGGCCAGGCCCAGCCCAAATAGGAGACATGGGACCGCCCTCCCATGGACCCACCACCTGTGGAAGGGGCTACAGGGGTCAGGGTGCATTGTGAGGTGGGTGGCAACTGAAAGCGTGGGTTCTGTCGAACCGATCCTCGGCTACTTACGCTGGCTCTTTGAACATGGAATGTCACCTCTCTGGCGGGGAAGGAGCATGATCTGGTGCGCGAGGTTGAGAGATATCGACTAGATATAGTCGGACTCACCTCGACACATAGGTTGGGCTCTGGAACCACCCATCTGGAGATGGGCTGGACCTAACTCCTTCTGGAATTGCTCATGGGGAGAGGCAGCGAGCTGGTGGGCATTCTTGTTGCCTCACGTCTTGGTGCCCACATGTTGGGGTTCTCCCCCGTGTTGACGAAAGGGTAGCTTCCCTCCGCCTCCGGGTAGGGGGACGGGTCCTGACTGTGGTTTGTTCTTATGAACCTAATGACAGTTCAGAGTACCCAGCCTTTTTGTAGTCGTTAGGTGGTGTGTTACACATCGCTCCCCCTGGGGACTCCCTTGTCGTCCTGGGAGACTTCAACACCCATGTGGGCAATGACAGTGTGACCTGGAAGGGTGTGATTGGTAGGTATGGCCTCTCCGATCTGAACCCGAATGGTGTTTCGTTGTTGGACTTCTGTACTCGTCGTGGTTTGTCCATCATGAACACGATGTTCGAACATTAGGGTGTCAATAAGTGCACTTAGGACACTCTAGGCCGCAGTTCAATGATCGACTTTGTAGTCGTGTCATCGGACTTGCGGCCGCATGTTCTAGACACTTGGGTGAAGAGAGGAGCTGAGCTGTCAACCAGTCACCACCTGGTGGTGAGCTGGCTCCGATGGTGGGGAAGGCCACCCTCCAGACCTGGCAGGCCCAAGCATGTTGTTAGGGTCTTTTTGGTCAGTGGGACTCCCGGGGCAGCATACAGGTACCGGCAGGCCAAATGTACTGCAGCCCGGGCTGTCACCAATGTAAAATCTCTGGTGTGGGAGGAGTTCGGTGAGGGCTCTGGATGTTGTAGGACTGTCTTGGTTGACACATCTCTGAAACATCACGTAGTCATGGGGGGACGTACCTCTGGATTGGTAAACCGGGGTGGTGATTCCTATTTTACAAAGGGAGACCGGAGGGTGTGTTTGAACTATCATGGAATCACACTCCTCAGCCTACCCCTTAAAGTCTATGCAGGAGTACTAGAGAGGAGGATCCGACCAATAGTTTTGAACCTCAGATTCAGGAGGAACAATGTGGTTTTGGTCATGGCAGCAACACTCTTGACTAGCTCTATACACTCTACAGGATCCTGGAGGGGGCATGGCAGTTTGCCCAATCTGTCCACATGTATCTTGTGGATTTAGAGAAGGCTTTCGACCATGTCACTTGGGCTATCTTGTGGGGTGTGCTCCGGAAGTACGGTGTACCGGACCTGGTGCTATGGGCCATTAGCTCTGTACCACCGAAGCCAGAGCTTCGTCCGCATTGGTAACAACAGGTCAAATTTGTTTCCACCAAGCCCGTCCTTTGTCACCAGTTCTGTTCATTATTTTTATGAACAGAAATTCTAGGCTTTTTACAGATGTTGTCCTTTTGGCTTCTTCAAGCTTTTCTCCAACTTTCAATGGAGCAATTCACAGCTTTGTGCGAAGTGGCTTGGATGAGAATCAAGAACGGGAGATCGACAGGAGGATTGGTGCAGCCTCAGCCTCATGTTGGGTAAAATTGGGCACATACTATTTGTTTTCTTTTATTTTTGTTGTTTTGTCTTTTTATGTATCCCAATGTGCACATGTAGAAATCAGACACCCTGTGCAGAATGAACACACTGAAACTATCCACGCCTACACAGATAATCACTTACTAACCAGCTTATAACAACTGACTGCATGTCAAAGGATGAGAGGACACGAAAGGTGACAGGAAGAGACATAAACAGGGCTTGTACCGGTCAGTCGTGGTGGAGAGAATCTCTCAATTTACCAGTCGATCTACGTTCCAACCCTCACCTATGGTCACGAGATTTGGGTAGTGACCGAAAGAACAGGATCGATACAGGCGGCTGAAATGAGCTTCCCTCGCAGGGTGGCGGGGCTCTCCCTTAGAGATAGGGTGAGGAGCTCAGCCATCCGTGAGGAGCTCGGAGTAGAACCATTGCTCCTCTGCATTGACAGGGGCCAGTTGAGGTGACTCAGGCATATGATTAGAATGCATCCCAAATGCCTACCTGGTGTGGTGTTTCGGGGCATGTCCAAATGGTAAGAGACCCCGGGGTCGACCCAAAACACGCTGGAGTCCGGCCCCAGATTAAGCGGAAGATGATCATGCAATTACAGTTACAGAACCAGTTTATGAATGTCCGCATCTGAAGCTCCCTAACATCCATAAACTTAATGAATCCGGCTCTCGACCAATCAGCAGCATCATACTAGCGTCTTCCTAGCAACAGATGAGCTCTATTTCACAGAGTCGTGTGTGTTTTGAGGCTTCTCATTGGTTTAGTGTTATATGATAGGGGGAATCCTTCTGGGATTCTGTAAGTAGGGAGAGGATTCTGGTAGTGAATTTGGATAATAAGGGAATACCCTGAGCAACCACTAAACCGTTTGAAAATCAGTAAAATAAGCGGAGATTTCTATTGTTTTACAACAACATGGAAATGAAACCCTTTCTTAAACAAGTATTTTAGCATGGATTTATTTAAAAAAGTACGATTACCATAAACACATGAACACCCCTGGGCAAACTACTAAAACTGCTGCAGAAAAATGTCTACTAAAAATAAAAAATTAATGTATCTCTTCATAATGCAGAAAACTAGACTAACACATCTACCATAATCCCCATAAAATCTGTAACTCCTAAAGTAATATTACTACCATATAAACCATTAACACCTAGGAACAGCTACCATGATACAACTATATAATACACAGCTAATTAAGCAAATCAGGCACACCTAATGGAATAACACCTACCATAATCAATAATAATAATAATCTGACAATCGAATTACTACAAAGCTGAATTTTTACTGCTTTGTAAAAACCTACCACAATAGCTACAGTACCATGATTACCTGCAAAAACAAACAACTGGCCACATTACCATAAAACCTTAATAAACATACACCCATTTAAATATAGGAACAATTAAACAATCTACTGTAACTTGATATGATGCAGAGTTCAGAATTAAATTAAAGACAATAAGTTCCCTGAGGCTTGCTTTGGTGCAAAAAGGACACGGGACCAGTCTGAACCGCTTTGGTCCCGAGTGAATTAGGTGAGTTGTTAAAACCAGTCGATACTGCAATTACAGATACTCCAAAAACAATGGGAAAAAAATACAGTTTCTCAAAAAAAATGTTTGAAACACCCCCCCCCCCCCCCTTCCCACGTACATAATCACATCCTGCCGAAGATACTGAAGCACACCCTACCATCCCAGCATATCCTCTGTTTCTCCCAACTACTACACTGAATACCTTTATAGAATCAACTGACCTCTGTGTGCTCGGTGTTTATTCACAGGCGTTTAGAGTTCATATTATCTTATAATCTTATATTTCAAATTACTTTTTTAAATTTACAAATTTAAAAGTTTATATCTTGCTCTTGACGGTGTTAATTGCAGTTTATTGCCTTTTCAAAGCTGAGAGTCTCATACAAAATTTCGTTGTGTGAACATAATGACAATAAAGAACCTTGAATCTCTTCACTAAAATGAATTTACATTATTTGCACAAAACCTTAGTGACACCCATCACATAATTTATGTATCACCACTAGATGTCGCTGAAAGGAAGCTCTGAACGAATAAACCCATTTTCGAGAATTGATAAAGTGGTTCAATACTGAATCATTAAAAATAGTCTGCAACTGAATACTGCTTTAAATGTTTACAAAAAAAAATTGCAGCCATGAACACTAAACTAACTATCCCTTCATTCATTTTCTGAACCGCTTATTCCTAATCAGGGTCGTGGGGAGGCTGGCACCCATCATGCCATCTCTGGGCGAAGGAAGGGTACACCCTGGACAGTTCACCAGTCCATCAAAGGGCAGAAACACGCTGACGGCAACTCAATAGCCTACTATTCATGAACAACAGAAGTGGTTCTTTTACATGCCTCCCACCACAGACAGTGAGAGACATGGCTGGCCTTTGATAACCCAGTTATTTGTACTGGGGGTTAAACTAATTAACCTAATTAATTAAATTAACAACGCTAACATTCCGAATATGGGCGCATTTTCTCTTACGTCATGTGACATCTGTGATTGGCGCTCTGCGAACTACAAGGTTACGAGTTATTCTGCAAATAAACTGCATATTGTCCTGGATTTACTACAGTACTAACAAGGTTTTGCAGCAAAATGTATTTCTCCAATGGCTGCTGGATACCATAGGCTTTCATGCGCTTTAATCTCATTTTTCAGGGACTTGGCATCTGAACTCTTTTCACGTGTCCTGTAACCGTGGACAAACAATTCGTTCTTTTTCAAGTCTGCCCAGAGCACATCTTTACCTATATGTTTGTAGGTAAACTGTAATCATGTTTTTGATACACCTCCCCTGCAGGTCACATCCATCCAATCTTTTTCTGAATGTATACGTGTGCTCTTTCACACTAACAGTTAAACGCAGACCCTGTGATGAAATTTTGGGGTTCTTTGAAACTTCTTTTAACATAAAACAGGCTCAGGTTCCCAGGATGAATTTGCTGGGAAGGCCGGTCCATATTTGCTTGTTCAAATATGTTTAAAAGTAGTCTCATTAAGCGGGCAATACCCCTGAGCCCATGCACCACAGTATAAAAAGGTAGCCCAGCCCCAAGATGGACAACAAAAAATGGTGATGATCAGTGACGGCGAATGAAATGGTAAACAGTCAGATGGATGGCCATGTGTGGACATTACAGTACCCCTCACACTATTGGGCTAAAGGGTAAAACCTGTACTTCACCAACGCTAGATGAACACATGTTACTGTGCAAAACAAACAACTGACAGAATTACTAACTGCCAGCCTGCTACTGCTGAAGGATACTCTATACCCCAATTATACACATTTAACATCATAATTGTAGTAATACCTCGCTCGATTTGCAAATGTCGAGAAGCGTCGAACCGCAAGCAACACCCGGAGTGGCGTTCCATGGAATAATACCTGCAAGAAAAGTCACATGACAATAAAAAAGAAAAACCTAAACTAATATTACAGGTATAATAAATATGTAGCTCTGCTGTAAAAGCATTTAGGTTCCTCTAAAGCATAGGTGTCAAACTCAGGCCCGTGGGCCAAATCCGGCCTGCTGCCTCGTTTTAAGTGGCCCGCTCGTTTTAAGAGCTTTTAAAGAATATGATTAGCGTACATTCTTTGCATTGACTATTACCATGAAACCTTATTCATCATCCTTCCACTAGGAGGCAGCAGTCTATTTCAAGTAAACACCTAGTCATTCATGACTCAAGAAAGACTGCATGCTAGCTGGTCACCGTGAAGCCCTTTTAGAGTAGATGTTCAGTGGCTATTCAGCCCTCGATCATCCTTAAATTTAGTGATGTGGCCCTCAGTGAAAAGGAGTTTGACACCCCTGCTCTAAAGCATTTTAGCGCCGCCTATAGGTAGCAGTTAGTTTAGTCTTTGTCCCAGGAAGTTCACTGATATTAAAATTATTGATTCAACAGAAAGATAGAATATTTTATTAGCATTATGCTTCATTGTTTAATTAATTATTAACACTACACTGGAGATTAATTCTATGCAGTGTATGAAGATTCTCTGTACCATACTGCCGCATGTCCACACAAACAGAGGAGTTGGCCGCAGAGCTGGAGCCCATGGACGCACACGTGGACCAAATGTTGTAAAACAGGAAAACTGGAACTGAGGAAAACCCAAAAACTCCCAGCCAAGCCAAGCCGAGAACATACGTCAGGAACACAAACTGAAAAACAAGACATCAGTACATCCAAAGATCTGAGAATCGACCTCTATTTCTCAAATAATTACAAGCACATGTGCAGTTCCGTAACAGAATCAGCGAGATTATAACTCATCATCCTAACTACTAAACACGTTCAATAACGAGATAAAAATGTAATGTGTAAATGTATTACTAATTCTGAGCTTTAAATAAAATAGGCTTTAAGCTGCTTTTACATGGCCCGGCCCCCAGAACCACTTGCAACCGGAGCATGGTGCGCCCACTTTCCCGTGTGTTTAAAAGGTCACTCTCAAATCAGTGGCAAAGAGGAACCTAGAGTAAGGACATGCAAGCAGACCACTGAAGAAGACCCGCCCACCTACTGCGAAAGCACACAAAACTACCCAATATCCCTGCTGGACGCTACTGTGCATGTGTAAACCCTACTACTTGTCACCGATTGTGATCAAAACAAGATGTTTTGGAAGGACCTGTTCCCCATCGAAAAGTAGAGCAAGTGTCAAGCTGTTCCGTTTTCACAGAGGCAGTTACAAAAGGGCAACTTGCTCCAGGTGCAAGCACCCATGAAAACGCTGCTTCAGGCAAAGGGTTTGATCTCCATAGCAACAGGACTTTGAATGTGTATGGTTTTTCAGATTTTCATCACAAATTCTCTAATACTTTCAAATTCATGTTTTGCAACTATGGCAGTGAGATACGATGATGTAACAATGATGCCATGATAAAGGATGAAGCACTTTATGAGGGTAGTACAGAACTTCATGGAGCAGTTCATTGAGGAGGTGGAGCTGTGTGTTGCGGGCGTGGAGTGCCGTGTGTTGGGGGTGGAGCGGCGTGTTGCAGGGGTGGAACAGTGCAGTACCATGGCACTGATGCAGCGACCGCAGATGGTGGTCTTAAACTCGCCGTGCAGCTCCTTCACGGCGCTGGTGGTATAAAAACCTTCAGCCAACAGGATGATTCCATAGAGGAAGAAAAACGAGGCGATGCCATAAATCACATACTGTAATAGATATATTCTGGAAAATACACACACACACACACACACACACACACACACACACACACACAATTCATTTTTTAGGATTGTACTCATCTTAAGTGTTAATTTAGGAAGCTTCTGTCTGTAAACAAAAAGTGTGTGTGTGTGTGTGTGTGTGTGTGTGGTGAAAATGCTTTATGCTGGACTAAAATTATTAAACTGCAATTTTTATCCATTGTATACAAAAATGTATAAGATTTAATTAAACAGATTGATTTGTTGGCAACATGTAAATACTTTATAACCTTAAGTACATGTTGGGTAAAATTGGGCACATACTATTTGTTTTCTTTTCTTTTTGTTGTTTTGTCTTTGTATGTATCCCAATGTGCACATGTAGAAATCAGACACCCTGTGCAGAATGAACACACTGAAACTATCCACGCCTACACAGATAATCACTTACTAACCAGCTTATAACAACTGACTGCATGTCAAAGGACGAGAGGACACGAAAGGTGACAGGAAGAGACAAGAGGACACAAGAGGAGAAGAGAGGAGACAAGGAGACAAGAGGACAGGAGAGGAGACATGAGAAGATAAGAGGAAAAGAGACAAGAGGACATGAAAGACAATAGGACACAAAAGTTACAGGAGATGAGAGGACACGAGAGAACACAGGAGGAGACAAGAGGACACGGGTAGAGACAGGAGGAGATGAGAGGACACAAGAAGAGAAAGGAGACAAGAGGACATGAGAGGAGACAAGACGACACAAGAGGAGACAAAAAGACAACATGAAACAGGAGGAGTGGAGAGGAAAGAATGAGAGTGACAGTAAAAGAGTGAGAGTATAAAAGTGAGAGTGAAAGAGTGAAAATGAAAATGAGAGTGAAAGAGTGAGAGTGACAGAAAAAGTGAGAGTGACAGAAAAAGAGTGAGAGTGAAAGTGAAAAACATGGGAGAGAAAAAGGAGAGAAAAAACATGGAAAGGCAAAGAAAGGAATGTATGTGTGGGTGTACATGTGCGAACACACACACTTACATGTCGGTGAACATGGTGTTTTCATTCAGGTTCCTGTAGAAGTTATTTTCGAGGATGGTGAGTGTGCCGCTCAGAGCTACGTGACCACAGCCACAGAACAGAGCGACTCCGGAGAAACACAATATGGTAGCCAGTAGAGAGGCGTACGGAACGCCTCCCAAACACTTTATACAGCAGTCCAAGCAACCTGCCAAAGGAAATATACACAAAAGCATTTACTTTAACTTGGTTTTCAATCTGGTAAAATCTCAACATCCCAAAAACACCCACGTCCCCTAGCGTGAAGCGAGGTGGTGGGAGCACGGGGTTACACTTCATGTCAATACCTGCAGGCCTGTCTGCGTATCTGAGACAGAGAGTGTGTTTATTCTGTGCGAGTCTGAGTGGTGGTGTATGAGCTTTGATTTCTGGGGGGGTCAGTTTCCTTATTAATAATAAATGTTTGAGTTCAACTCTAGACACGGTGACCCACATCTTTCTCAAAAATTCTCATTTTAAACTAAAACACACACACCTGTAGGTGGCCCTACTACTCTTCAGTATAGCTTCCATAGTGGCTAAATTCTCTCTCACACACACACACTCACCCCCCCCCCCCCCCCCCCCCCCCCCCGCCCCCCCCCTCACCCC
>JAOUQZ010000047.1:28240132-28251866 GCA_028564935.1 Neosilurus hyrtlii | reverse complement strand
ACGTAGTCCCTCCAGCGTGTTCTGGGTCGGCCCCGGGGTCTCTTCCCGGTTGGACATGCCCGAAACACCACACCAGGTAGGCGTTTGGGAGGCATTCTAATCAGATGCCCGAGCCACCTCAACTGGCTCCTCTCAATGCCGAGGAGCAGTGGTTCTTCTCCGAGCTCCACCTGGATGGCTGAACTTCTCACCCTATCTCTAAGAGAGAGCACTGCCACCCTGCAAATTTCAGCCGCCTGTATCCGTGATCTCATTCTTTTAGTCTCTACCCAAAGCTTGTGACCACAGGTGAGGGTTGGAATGTAGATCGACTGGTAAATTGAGAGCTTTGCCTTCCGGCAGAGGCTGCACCGATCCACCTGTCCATCTCCTGCTCCATCCTTCCCTCACTCGTGAACAAGACCCCGAGATACTTGAACTCCTCCACTTGGAGCAGGACCTCGTTCAACCAACCTTTTCCGGCTGAGAACCATGGCCTCAGACTTGGAGGTGCTGATTCTTATCCCAGCCGCTTCACACTCAGCTGCAAATCGTTCCAATGAGAGCTGGAGGCCCTGGCTCGATGAAGCCAAAAGGACAACGTCATCTGCAAAAAGCAGAGGCAAGATCCTATGGCCACCAAACCAGAACCCCTCAACACCTTGACTGTGTCTAGAAATTCTGTCCATAAAAATTATGAACAGAACCAGTGACTAATGGCGGAGTCCAACCCCCACTGGAAACAAATTCAACATGTTACCAATGTGGACCAAGCTCTTTAAAGGACACAGTTTCCCTTGCCTGGATGCAGGTTACCGGGGTCCCCCCCCTGGAGCCAGGCCTGGGGGAGAGGCTCGAAGGTGAGTGCCTGGTGGTCGAGCTTCTGCCCATGGAGCTCGGCCAGGCCCCAAAGAGGAGACATGGGTCCGCCCTCCCATGGACCCACCACCTGTGGAAGGAGCAATAGGGGTCGGGTGCAATGTGAGCCGGGTAGCAGCCGAAGGCGTGGGATCTGCCGGACTGATCCTCGGCTACTGACTCTGGCTTTTGGGACATGGAATGTCATCTCTCTGGCGGGGAAGGAGCCTGAGCTGGTGCATGAGGTTGAGAGATACCAACTAGATATAGTTGAGCTCACCTCAACACATAGCTTGGGCTCTGGAACCACCCATCTCGAGAGGGGCTGGACCTTGTTTTATTCTGGAGTTGCTCATTGGGTGAGGTGGCAAGCTGGTGTGGGCATCCTTGTTGCCCCCCATCTTGGTGCCCACATGTTGGGGTTCTCTCCGGTTAATGTTCTGCTTATGCACCAAATAACAGTTCAGAATACCCACCCTTTTTTGGAGTCCCTAGAGGGTTCTCTTGCCCTGGGGACTCTCATAATCAATGAACAATACACACTATATACGGAATACAAACTTTTCTCGTCCTCTATCTCTTTTTTAATCCTGATCTTTGTTTGATGTCTTTATCCTCATTTTAGTTTTTGTTTCTTTCTTTACTTTTTATTTTAGTTGATTTTAAACTCTGTGTTTTCTTTTTAACCCTGAGTTCTAATAAACAAAACCGTGTGATCATTCACAAACTAGAAATATTACCGAAGTGCTATCTATCATTCATTACCATTCTTTATACCACAGTGCTGCTGAATTCTGGATTGTGATTGGTCAGAAGGTGTTGATTGTTTCTCGAGATCTTACCCTCCTTTAAAAACTTTTTACAGATGCAAATTTGCCTGATGTATTTGAAACATCTGCCTGGTTGCTTTCACTAAGCATTCTGCTTTCTTTTTAAATGTGATTTATTTTTGATAAACAGGAGGAGGAGCTAAGAGAAGGACGTTTCCATTTCTCTGGATATGGCATTGCGACGTGCATGAAGGACGGAATAGCAGTGAAAAGTGACAGCGGCATGCAGCCAACAGCGGTGGAGAACAACAAGAGGAAGTTTGTGGACCGAGCGAAGAGGATTGACACCATTTCAAGAGCAGCATTCCCTTTGGCCTTTCTCACATTTAACATCTTCTACTGGATCACATACAAAATAATCCGTCATGAAAACACCTCCAAAGTGTAGCAGCTGATGGTCATAAATACGGCTTGGTAGCATCACGTTGTTGAGAAGACACAGCAACGGCGAAACGGCAGGTCCCAGTCGATTTCAGTCAGGGATAAAAAGCATGGCGGGGATTGTGAACAGTTAGCGAGCACTGATTGTGTTCCAAATGCAGGAAATGAGTTGAGTGTGAGGAAAAGCAAGGCTCAGTCTGTAAGTAATCAAACAATGTGGGACGTCAGCTTTAACTACGAGGTTTTTACGTCTATATTGGGTGAACCACACATGAATTACAGCCATTTAAACAGTCCTCCCATTTTATGAGTTGGAATTAGACAAGCACATAATCTGAGTAATTGATGACGGCTAGTGCTTTAGGGGGGAATTTTTTAAAGAAGTTTATAACCAATACAGTAAAATTACTCTCACTAGGACTGGAATGACTCCACCTTCCCTGTATGTCGAGTCTAATAAAGCAAGTGTGGCTTCTGTGTGTGTCAATCCCAGAGAAGAAGGTGTGACCTTTGTGTGTCAGTGCTAAAAGGGGAGGTGTGGCCTTTGCCAGTTCTAGTGAAGGAAGGACGGCCTTCGTGCATCAGTCTCAGTTAAGGAGGCATGGCCGCAATGCTGTTGAAGGAGGTGTGGCCTTTGGGACTGTCAGTCTTAGTGAAGAAGTGAAAACCACTGTCAATTCCGCACAAGAAGCTGAGGCCTTTGAGTCTGTCAGTCTCATCGAAGGTGATGTAGCCAATTTCAATTAATCTGAAGTAGGTGTGGCCGTTGAATTAGACAGTCTTATTAATGGAGGTGTGGACTTTTTCAATTTTTCTGAAGGAGGTTTGACCTTTGGGGCTGAGTCTTACTGAAGGAGGTGTGTTCTTCAAGGTGTGAAGATCAGTTTCTGTTAAGAAGGTATGAATCATGTGTCAATCAGAGTGAAGGAGGTGTGGCTACTGCCCATTGATTCCAGTGAAGAGGACATGCCATTTGCATCTGTCAGTCCCAATAAAGGGACACATGCGTCCGTCTTAAAGAAGACAGTATGGTCTTGATAAGGCTACACAACATATTGCACTGCTACACCAATGTACACGGCCAGTTCTACCTGCACATAATTAATAGAACATTTAAATTTGTATTTGTAGTGGTCATTTATTATTTGTGTTTCTTTTCAAACTTATTTTTGTTTTCAGTTAAATTTAGACATCAGAGCGGGTGAACATCCCAGATTATTCCACGTGTCTGCCCTAAATTTGTGAAATCCTATTTGTCTTCCATTCACATTCCTCAGCTGACTCTAGGCTGTTTATTCCTTTAAACTACGATAATAACACTTTTCTTTGTGACTCCTCCCTTCATAGGCAGCATCATACAGAAATCTCACACCTGCCCTATGTTAATGATCTTTAGTGTATACCACACGTGAATGACGCAATCCGATTGGTTCAGTATCTCGGGATTAGCAACATTATCTACCTCATGAACTCAGGAAAATTCTTGAATCAAAAGCCCACACAAAAACTCAAAGATGATGTACTGGAGCACACATAACCATTATCACACTTTAAAATGAAAACAAATGAACATGTTCCTGTGTAGCATATACTAAAACAGTTATCCACCTCAGGCTGAGTGAATATCGTTAAATAGTCACCTTGATGTCCTGTCTCACTGATATTCACATCACAGCTTGTGAATAATTGTTAGATTAAAAAAAAGCACAGTGCTCCAATTTTTTGGGGGGGATTTTTCCAAAAGTTGTATTCAATTCCCCCATTAACTTTTTGAGTTCTCTATCACATGACCACCACCGACCAGGGTAAGCAAGCACATGCTACCGCCCGCCTCTTTTCAAACTGCTGCGCATGCGTATCCCACACTCGGAGGGAAAGCGCCATCCACCCCTCATACGAATGAGCTCACAGATGATTGGCTGGTAATTGCTGTGAGTGACAGGGAAGTGAGCATATGCCAATTATCCCCCATGTACTCCCGGACACGGATGGCCTGGTCACGGGTCCCATGTACTCCTGGACACGGATGGCCCGGTCACAGATCCCATGTACTCCCAGTCACGGATGGCTGTGGCATCAATCCGGATTCGAACTTGCGATCTCCAGGTTGATAGTCGAGCACCTAGTCGATGCGCCACTCGAGAGCCCTCTGATCTCCAATTTAACAGTGAGAGCATGAATGGTCCTGCAGAGGTAAAATTAAATGAACAGGATATTACATTGCTTAGTAGCAGCTCACACACATTCGACGATGTGTGAAGGGCAGGGAATCCTTTTTATATGAAGAAACATTTATCTATTAAACAGGGGTATTGATCTAACTTACAGCCGAGATAAAGAGGCAAGGAGAAAAGGATGAGGCCTTAAAGACCTTAAAGAATTTGACCTCCGATTTCCAGTTGTTAGCTTTGATTTCACTTTCCATACAGAGAAAACTCTTCAAAAGTGATGAAGTATGAATCATTCGCCGAACCGCTTAATCATACTAGGATCATGGAGAGGCTGGAGCCTATCTCAGCCGACTCTTCAGTACACCCTGAATGGCTCAACAGTCCATCACAGGGCCAACACACAACCATTCACACTCACACCAAGGGGTTATTTGGAACAGCCGATTAGTCTGATAATTTGCATGTTTTTGGACTGTGGGAGGAAACTGGAGAACCCAGAGGAAACCCACACCAGAATAGGCAGAACATGCCAACTCCACACAGGAATGCCCTCACTGAGCCTGGAACTCAAACTCAGGACATTCTTGTTGTGAAATGGATGTGCTAACCACTACACCACCATATCTACATGTGTGTTTGTTTTGCTAACCCTTTGTTCTAAAGTGACCACTTAGGTATACACACTTCTCTCTGAGGTTCTGGAACCTTTTAGAACAATAACCATAACTCAGACCTGAATGGGAATGACCCAGTTCCTGGATAAATTTCTGTTTTGATCAAACAGGAACCATACCCATTCTGGAAAGTACTAGAATAAACACAACCAGGCCAGCCACTAAGTATTCTAGAAGGGGGATAAAAGGGCAAATTGGGCTGCTCACGGACACATACCAGCAACCACTGACCAATGCATGGGCCTTGGAGGGGGTCAGCGGTACAACTCTCCATTGAGTGGTGGCTCAGTTTTAAAAGAACAGATCAGTAGGTTGGGGGGTTCAAGCCCTAGCACCAGCAAGCTACCACTGTCCGGTCCTTGAGCAAGGCCCTCAACCCTACCTACTTGAAGCCAGGTTTTGTAAAGAAAAGAATTTCACTGTGCAGTCAGCATGCCAATTATGTAATTTTGGTACATAAAAAAAACCCAAAACCGCACGTTCTTGGATACATTTGGACTGAATTAATCCTTAGACTCACATAGCCGGAATTACTTCACGGTAGATGACGGAGGTGACTGGTATTATTTACAGTAGTGTGCAGTGAAGATTATACACCATTTTTGTCTAAAAGGACTCCTAATAAAAAGAGGTAAAAAAATCTCTATAATTTTGATAGAACCAAAAAAATCATTCCGACAAGTATATTGAGGTAAAAGTATGGCTAATAAACAAAAATATTTTCAGAAAGTGCTGCAAATGTGATTTTTTAAAATTTTGCATAGCATAAATGAACTTCAGACCATATGGAACGGTTCAGCGAGGGAAGAAATTAAAAAAATATGTGAACTCTACCCCTGAAAGGTTAAATTCTGTAATCAAACTAAAGGGTGTTCACACTAAATACTGACTTTTTTCTCAAAAAGAGACTGTTATTTTTGTTTGTTTATTTATTCTCATCAATATGATGAAGTTCATTCATGCTAGGCAAAAATAAAATAAAAACATTTGCGACACCTTTAAATTTTTCTGAAAAATTGGTACTTTCAGTGTTTTTGTTTATTAGCCACACTCACATTCTCGTTGTCTACAATAGCATTGTTCAATACATTTTTACCAAAAAAAATTATAGAGAAGTAATTTTTCCTTTTTCTTATTATGAGCCCTTTTACACAAAATTGGTGGTGTATAATCATCAATGCACATTTAAAGTTCGGCAGACACTTTTAACCAGAGTAAATTACATCAAGGGTCCAACAGTGGCAACTTAAGCGTAGTGGGGCTTGAACACCTGCCCTTCTGATCAGTAATCCAGAGCCTTATCTGCGGAGCCATCTACTTTTGCCTCGTATGCATAGAAGTTACTGTCAGCTGACATGACTACAATGGAGTATGCATCGCAGATACTAACATTCTCAAGCAGTTGCACGTTATTCCTTGCATATATTTGTATGACACCCCACCAGCAGAATGACTGCCACGATAATCCCAGTCACAGCTCTCACATATCATCCAGTGATATGAGACCTTTCATATGTAGGAAGAGGGGTTAATGATATTAGTGTTGGAATACCTCTGGGATCTCCACCCTTATCCATCCCATCAGTAATTCTTCAGGGACTGCATGTGTATGCATCTGGAACGATGACATGTATCTTACATTTACAGGTCATTTCATGAAGCACCAAACTCAGTGATTCTCACCCATCCCATTCTCTTTTCATCACCTGTCTCAGAGGGATGCGTGCTGGATTTTAAGCTTTATATTCTCTAATGATTTGTGGAACTGACACCTTTACGTGCAATTAATGCAACATCGAGAATTGACTAATATCAACACGTTATTATCTTGTTCCTGAACTAGTGATCCAAAGAACCACCTCTGAGCAAGAATTGCCCAGTTGCTTCTGATCCCCGAACATGTAGAACCTGGTTCACCTAATATAGACGTGAATACCCTTGAAATATCGAGACAAATCAAACCTGTCCAGCTAGCACTGGGCAGTCGAGTTCCAGTCCAAATCGAAAGTGAGTACACTGCCAGAATATTTGTAAGAACCTCAAAACCATGTAAGTATTATACCACTTTTTACGAGATTTAATATAAAGTGATGATTATCCAGTTTTTCTAGAAATGTCTTTAGACAAATGTTTGTACAGAATTTAGTCGCAGGTCCTACACATTCGCTACGTCCTCGGAGGGTGCAAAGAACGCTTCAACCGTTAGGCCTTAGACTTCACATGCTCATGAGTATACGTTTACTTTTCCTCACTTTCTGAGCATTTCTTCGACTGCTTATGTTTATGAATCTGGATTGTGTTTGTACTTCAAACAACATTAAAAATAAAGTAGCAAAAATTAAAAAATAAATAAAATCTAGCAAGTGTCTTTGTGTCACAGCTCTTATTACTGTCATAATCTCTTACTTCTGGTGCTGGTACTGTAATCACTGGTGTCTCTGAGACCATCCATCTTGTTGTTGGACTGTCTATGAACAAAATCTGACCACAACCATGCACCAATTTTCACCATATTTGACAAAATCTTAGAACACTTAGAACTAAATTTGTGGCAACAGACAGGCAGTTACTATAGAACGCTAACAGGAAACCATGTAGGGAATTTCCAATAAGTAAGCTGCCTCTAGTATCTTTCCAATATGACGGGTTTTTGTGTGTGTGTCTGGGTGTAAATAATTGGGTCAGACACGGAAGATACTGTAGACAAGTGTAAGCTCCACCCACATCAGAAGGGCAGGTTACTAATCACAGAAACTAATCTCAAAAGTTCAAACTATATTCTAATTATGTTGGGAGATGGCAACAGTTGAAAGAAGAGAAAACTAAAGCTGCAATAAATCTTGTTAAAGAATCAGAAGCAAGTTACCCAAGATGCTTTTGAATCCGAAACATTGGGATTCAATATTTATATACCTAGAGTATACAGAAATCTGTATCACATGATGGTGATGCATACTCACTCAAAGTAACCGTGAACCCAGCCAAGTATCAGTGCTGCCAAAGGCAGTTAGAAATCAGGATCTCACCTGTAGACATGAATACCCCTTATATAATACACAAACACACAATATGGACAACAGCTTATGGACACTTGACCATCAGACCCGTATATAGCTTCTTTCCAAATTTGGCGCCACAAAGTTGAAAGCACACAGTTGTACAGAATGTCTTTGTCTGCTGTTGGGTTACAATTTCCCTTCTCTAGAACTAAGAGGATCAAACCTGTTCTATAATGACTGTCCCCCCTGTGCACACAGTGAGCTCCATGAAAACATAACACAGAGAGCACTGACCTCAAACCCACTGAACATGTTTGGGATGAACTAGAATGCCAACTGCCCCAGGTGTCCCAGCCTAACATCAGCACCTGACCTTATTAATGATCTTGTGGGTGAAGGATTACAAATCCGCATTCACACTCCAAAATCTAGTGGAGAACCTTCCCAGAGGAGAGAAAATTATTATAAGATCAAAGAGGAACGAAACCTGGAGTCCATCCATCAAGAAATGCATAGGAGTGTGCATCCATCAAACGAGTTGCCAAATGAAGGTTACAAATAATTTTTCTTGAAATAATATTTTTTCCCTTCAAACTTTGCTTTTGTCTAAAATCCTTCATTTGCAGTTATTGCAGACCTTTGTCATTCTAGGTGACACTTCCTCCATGCCACATGGTCAAGCTGCTCCCACAACAGTCCAATAGGGTTGAGATCGGGTCTGGAGCTCCAGTCAGAAGACGTCAACAGGGCATGGCATTGCATAATGAACTAATAGTCTTCTTTTACCCCTACAAATCTCCCACTTCACCAACAGCAAGGCACCCCTACCACATTTGACTAATGGCATAAAAAGAGAGGATCTGCTGGGAGTGCTGTGTGGAGAAGTCTTGGATGGCTGGCAGTTCAGTCTTGGTGATGCGTTGTGCTGATCTGACCACCCTCCGTAGAGCTTTGCAGTCCAGAGCATTACAACTGCTGTACCAGGTAGTGATGGAGCCAGGCAGAACACTCTCAATGGTGCATTAATAGAAGTTAGACAGTATTTTGGAGTCTATGCCAAACCTCCTCAGCTGCCAAAGAAAGAAGAGCCATTGTCTTGCTGCTTTTGTGATCACACCTACGTGAGGTGACCAGCTCAGATCCTCACTGACATTGATCCCCAGGAACCTGAAGCAGCTAATGCTGTCTCCTTGATGTGGATAGGGGTGTGTCCTCTACCGTTTCTGAGTGTCAGTGTGGTGGATGTCATGCCACCGATCTGTACCACCTGTGGTCTGCCTGTCAGGAAGTCCAGGATAGAGTTGCATAAGGAGACACTGATGTCCAGATCCCAGAGTTTCATGACAAGCCTGGATAGAATTATGGTGTTGAAAGCCGAGCTGTAGTCAACGAGCAGCATCCGCACAAAAGTGTTATTATGGCCCAGGGGTGAGAGGGCAGTGTGCAGAGCCAGTGCTACTGCATCGTCTGTGGATCTGTTTGATTTGTAGGTGAACTGAAATGGGTCAAGTGTAGCAGACAGATGTGATGTGAGCTTTGACTATACGCTCAAAGCACTTCATGATGATGGAGGTGAGTGCCACTGGGCGATAGTCATTGAGGCAGCTCACAATAAGTTTCTTAAGGAGAAATGGTGATCCTCTTGAAGCATGTAAGGATGACAGACAAGAGCAGGGAAAGATTAAAAAATGTCTGTGAAGACATCTGCCAGTTCCTGAGTGCATGCTTTGAGAACACAACCTGAGATGTTGTCTGGTCCAGGACCTTTCCATGTTATTTACTTTTTTGAAAGTATTTACACACATCTGCCTGATGGATCTGAAAAGGACAGCTATCCTCCTCTGACAGAAACTCAGGATTGCTGTGGTTCTCAAAGTGGGCATAGGTGTTCAGCTCAGGTAGAGAAGCAGTCACCTCCCCTACATTAAAGCTCTTCCCCTGGAAGTCAGTGATAGTCTTTAGCCCACTCCACATGTGCCTGATGTTTGAGTCACTGTAGCAGGATTCTACTTTTTCTCTGTACTGGCTGCTTTTATTGCTTTTCTCAGATCGTACTGGGCTTTCTTGTGCTCAAGTGGATCTTCGGATTTAAAGGCAGCTGTCCTTGCTCTGGACTTCTCCGTTGACCCACGGCTTCTTGTTGGGATGAGTCCATACAGTAACCTGTGGTACAACATCAATGCATTTGTGCATGTATCCAGCAATGTATTCAGTGTACTCATTCACATTATTCTTGGCGGCAGTTTGGAAAACCTCACAGTCCGTAGTGCGGAAGCAGTGACGCAGGACGGTGTCTGATTGGTTGGTCCAGTGTTGAACTGAGTATGTCATCGACTGTTTGCGCTTCAGTCTTTGCCTATACGCTGGTAACACCAGGACCGAGGAGTGACCTGATTTGCCGAAGTCTGGTTGGGTGCAGGCATTATAGGCATGTGCAAGCGGGGTAAAAACATGATCAAGGAAGTTATGGCCATGCTTTGGAAAGTCTACGTGCTGGTAGAACTTCGGCAGAACTTTCTTTATGTTTGCCTTGTTAAAGTCACCAGCCACGATGAAAGAAGGTTGTAGTGCTTCCTGCCGGTCGATAACCTCACACACAGTTCATCCAGCGGGCGCGTGGTGGGAATATAAACAGTGGTACAGTAAACTTTCTGGCCAGATATAAAGGTCTGCATTTGACCAGGAGTTGTTCAAGATCCGGACAGCACTCTGATAAAACTACATCCACACACCAACACTTGCTGTTCATAATGCACACACCACCTCCCCTGCACTTCCTCGATTCCTCTGTCCGGTACTCGCAGTGAATGGAGAGGCAGTCAGGAACAATGGCCGAGTCACGGACTGAGGAGTTCAGCCAAATCCCCGTAAAAACAAAGACATTGCAGTCCCTAATGTCCCGGTGGAAGTTCATTCTGACCCATAGTTCATCCAGCCTATTTTCCAAGCTTTGGATGTTAGCTAGAAGAACACTGGGGGGCGGGGAACTGTGTTGTCTGCTCATCAGCCTTACCAGGACTCTGACTCTTGTGTTCTGTTTTCCATGCTAATCTTTTATTGACCAGTCTCAGATCAGTCTCAGGCTTTTTGTTTGTAGCTCCAGGAATCACCTCTTCAGTACAGAAGGTGAGACTGGTTTTGTGTGTACCATTTATTAAAGCTGCCAACTGAGGACCTGTCAGGCATCTGTTTCTTAAGCTAGAGACTCTGATGTACTTGTCCTTTTACACCAGGGCCTCAGACTTCTCTTTCTATCCTGATTAGAACTAGTTTTTGCTGTTCAGTGAGGGGAGTAGTAGACACCGTCGGATCTTCTGTTTCTTGTATGGAATATCCTTAATTTCTCAGAACAAATATAGACTGATGAATTTCTGTCCATTTTGAGGCTATGAGCAAACAGAAATGCTGATTCTCCAGATATTCATCTTACCTAAAGAAGGGTAATTTTATTGTTTCTTCAAACTATTTAACTTTAAACATGATAAACTTGGATTAGTGAACACAATGTACCTTTGAAACACATGCATGATAGTTGCTGGAAATGGGCCTCTGTGCACCTATGGAGATATTCCATTAAAAATCCGGCCATTTTCACCAATCATAGTAACAGTGTCAAAAGTGTCTCTCATCAATTTAATACTTCTACTGTTTTTTCCCCAAGAAAGAAGGAAATTCCTAAGTGACCCCAAATTTTTGAACAGTAATGTTCACTATACACATTTTAAACAAACATACAGGGGGCAGCAGTAGCCTAATGATTAGAGAAAAATGTGTGGTGGTGGGGAAGTGAGCTGCACCTTCCCTTCCTCCACATTCATGGCTGAAGTGCCCTTGAGCAAGGC
>JAOUQZ010000047.1:28229487-28239654 GCA_028564935.1 Neosilurus hyrtlii | reverse complement strand
TCATTTGATCATATCTGAGATTAATCAGTATTTGAATCAGTGAATCATTTGATCATATCTGAGATTAATCAGTATTTGAATCAGTGAATCATTTGATCATATCTGAGATTAATCAGTATTTCAATCAGTGAATTATTTGGCTATATCTGAGATTAATCAGTATTTGTATTATTGAATCATTTGGTCATAGCTGATAATAATTAGTATTTGAATCAGTGAATCATTTGGTCAGAACTGAGATTTATTCTTTTTCTCCGTGTAATGAAATGAACCACATTTACTAATACATGCATTCTGTCATTAACTGAAAGTATTTTTAAACATGATCAGTGTTTTGTAGCAAATGTGTGCTCTCCATCTTTAACGAATACGTATTGTTATATTTCTTCACAGTTACATCACTACTGAAAGGACGTCAAGGAATTTACACCGAGAACGAGAGACGTTTGGGAGCAGAAATTAAAATCCGTTTCTTCAGAATCTCCCTGGTTTTTCTGATCTGGTGAGACGTCTCATTTCCCGTCTGTTCTTGGGCTGCTAAAGGGGACGGGTTTGTATTTACCAAAAGTAGCAGGTCACATGAAGTCAGGCGGTACTTCATAGCAGTTTAACTTTGTTAGCATGTATTTAGTTTAAATAAAATGCATTGTCTCTGATGGCTCGCATGTGGCTCCTTCACATGTGTAAACATCAGCCTGTGAACATCTGCGTAGATTTGTAGCAGGTCAGATGCAGCTGTGTAGAGAAACATCTGGTAAACATTGATACGGAGACATTTCCTTACATGAAGTCACCTTTTCTCATTAAACATACAGATGGCGTGTATGACCAAAACGTTCTCAGCTGTCATGTAACCACAACACAACATTTCTTTAGAGACAGAGAGGGTGAGAGCTGAGTTTTCACCGTCATACTGTTTTTGGATGAAATATCAAAGCTGATCAATCTCAGCCGTGGAACGCCCCCCCCCACCCCCCCCACCCCCACCCCGATTCTGATTCTTGAAGGGTGGCTATAAATCTGTAGCTGACTGTATACATTATGTAAATGTGTATCTGAGGATAAACTGTCACCATGTGTATAATCTTCATCCCTGTGTGTCTGTGTTAGCTGGCTGCCCAACCTGATTAACGAGAGTTTGTTATTTTACCTGGAAATGCAACCTGACGTTCAAGGCAAGGACCTAAAAAATGTTCGTAACGCGGCTCTCATCACGTGGTTCATTATGGTGAGTCGAAGACAGCCGATAAACAAACATCCTATAATTTCAGCAGTGTTATGAGTTAGTTTGGTAAGATAAATGTAGCTGTGTTCCATGTGGCAGAGTACAGACTCAGTTTCACACAGTAAGCACTGTCTGTGTAATAAAAATAAAAAGTCCTGGGTTCGATTTCCAGGCTCAGGGTGTTTCTGTTCAGAGTTTGCATGTTCTCTGTGTTCATGTTCTTCAGGTTCTACGGTTCTCTCCTACAGTCCAAAACTATACACAGTAGGCTGATTGGCTGTTCCAAATCGGCCCTAGTTGTGAGTGTATGAGTGGTTGTACGTGTGTTGGACCTGCGATGGCCTGGCGAGCTGTTCAGGGTGTACCCCTCCTTAACCCAGAGTCGGCTAAGATGTACAACAGCCTCCCCAAAACCCTAATTAAGATTAAGCGGCTTAGAGTATGAATGAATGGATGTGTTATTATTGTGTAAAATATTAAGCCTGAAATGTACTTTAATATTGAATGGTACAAATTCTAATACATGTAAATATATGAATGATATTTGTTCATTCATTCATTTTCTGAAGCGCTTAATCCTAATTAGGGTTGCGTGGAGGCTGGCACTCATCTCAGCCGACTCTGGGCGAGGGGGGAGTACACCCTGGACAGCTCGCCAGGCCATCACAGGGCAGAAACAGGCTGACGGCTATGCAGCTACTCTTGATGATTGTCAGCAATGGTTCTTTTACATCCCTCTCACCACAGTCAGTGAGAGACACGGCCGGCATCTGATAACCCAGTTAGCTGCACTGGGGACAGCAGTGTCAATTCGGTGATAGTGGGGCTTGAACCCCGGACCTTGGGATCAGTAATCTAGCACCCTACCACTGCCTCTAAATGATATTTGGTTGAAGATAAATTCTGGTACCTTTGTTTGTTTGTTTGTTTGTTTATTTATTTATTTACTTATTTGTGAGAACTGTTTGTTTCTTTTGTGCAGGGCATTCTGAACCCCATGCAAGCCTTCCTTAACACACTGGCCTTCCACGGCTGGACAGGACTAAATATCAACCTGAGTCTGCAGTGGCGCCAGGAGCTAACCTGGGACTCGGCCTCCACCTCAGCTGCTACGGCTGGAGGTTACAATCCCATAACACCGTCCACGCTGCTTTACCAGAGCCATGTCCAGGATGGGAAGAAGTTGACGGGGAATGGACACCAACTTTCATCCGATGCAATCAGCATCCTGTCTGAAAGTAATGCTACCCACACTGGAATATTCCCTCAAGGGTTTTCCCTCAATACTCAACTTCACGAGTTCCAGAAGTGTTCGGAACAAACCAGGTCAGGGAAAGGAAGTTGGTTTAATAATTTATTACAGATGAGCCAGTAAATGTAGCAATTAATAATAAAATGAATGAAAGGAATGAAGGTTCGTTGTTTCTGAGGTTTGGAGATGAGAGGCGAAGGTTGAAGATGATTCGTGCTGTGTAGAGTCTTGGATCTTGCAGCAATGTTCTTGGTGAGATATTTACGTTTTTATGGCTGTCCAGATGTCGACGTAGTCCGTTCAACAATAAAATAAATAATAAATATAAATTCAATATAATCGAATCCTCGGGGTCGACCCAGAATACGCTGGAGGGACTACATCTCTCGGCTGGTCTGGGAACGCCTTGGCTTCCCCGGAAAAGCTGGAGAAAGTGGCTGGGGAGAGGTACGTCTGGCCCTCACTGCTTAGGCTGCTGCCTGTGCGACCCGACCCCGGGAAAAGCGGAAGAAGATGAAATTTAATATAAATTCGTTCATGTTTCATACAAAGGGAGTCCAGTTTGATTGACTTGACTGAGGAGTGATTGACAAGATAGCAAAACTACCTAAGATAACCAACTTCCAACTAGAAGTGAAAAAATGATGATACCCATAACATTGAAATAGATTTAAATAGATTAGAGTGACTTCATAATATAAGACTTTAGAACAGCTCCAATAATAGATCATTACAGATGACAGGTAAGATCAGTGAAGATCACATCAGAGTCAAATGATATTGAGGAAATGGGCTCAATTCTCCTATTTACCCTTTAAGGTTTTTTAAAGGTAAGGTAAGTCTGTTGGGCTTTTACACCGGAGCCTACTGGCTCATCAGGCTAGTGCTTATCCCCGGTTTCTGTAGTGTGAAGCGACTAGGAGTTCAACTCCTCCTGGATGGGACGCTCGTCCATCGCAGGTTACCTTCCCATTATATTTTTACTGGTACCCATTATACTGCTGGGTGAACAGAGGCACACAGATGTCTTAGCACGATGGGGATCCCACGGGGATTCGAACCCATCATCTCTCAATCGTGAGCCCGGCACTCTAACCACTACGTCACCAGCCCCTCTAATGTTTTTTAAAGAATGCTTCTAATTATGCACAATTTCAACTGTGTGTATTCTCCCCTACACACTCCGATCTCTGATCCTGCTCCCACTCCAAGAGCTCAAAATGAAGGAAGTGGATTCATATATGTGACCCTCCAGCACAAAACCAGTCGGAACTCGCATGACACAGGTAAGTGTTAGAATGGCACCAGTAGAGGGTGGCTCATAGAATGTCATCTAAACATCATCTTTCAGTTCCCACTTCCTACTTGGAGGCCGCTTATGTCCTAATGTCATATGCTGTTAGCGGCTAGCGTGCACGTGGGGTTGGGGGGGGGGGGGTGTTTCTAAACTAGTTTAAAGTGTACATAACCGTTAGGAGATGATAATTTCATACAGTGCAGTGTGTTGTACACTCTACAACTAGTTTAAAAACTAGAATTGGACTTCCGAACCATGTGCACGCTAGTCGCTAACAGTACGCGACATTAGGACATAAGCGGGCGTAAAGCTGTAGTAATAAAACGTTATTCTATGAGCCGCACTCTACTGGTGCCATTCTAAGGCTTACCTGGGTCATGGGAGTTCTGACTGGTTTTGTGCTGGAGGGTCACATTTACTATTCAAATGTCACTGAAATCCATCAAAACCATAAACCATAAAGTTTTAAAAACAAAAGAGCCACATGGCCCACACAGATATCATTCCTTCATTCCGACTTCATCAGCTCCACCTTCTGACTTCTGAGATACAGAAAACACAACATAAGAATCTCTTCAGAAGAAAACATGTCCATCTATGTTTCCATGAATAACTCAAACCCAAAAATAAAGTGACACGTGTACTGCACGTATTTATAAAAACGTGTTTGATGTGTAACGATTCATTCATAAAAACACACTGATGAGGACAAGACAAGAAAGCAGGCGATTACTGTGGCGTCCGGGAGTCTAAACATGTCGACTGTGGCTTAATGACATTAAAACATGGCGTGCACCTCGCATTTCTGAGACCCAGTTTATCCGGACAGTGTTGGAAAACTTCAACTGCAGCTGTCTTTGCACTCGGTGAGGAGAACCTAGTACAGAGCGGATATTTCAGTTAAAGATTAATGCATGATTAATATCAAATACAGTTTATACTCAATGTACACTACTGGTTAAAAGTTCTAGCACGTCCTCTGTGTACTCTGGAATTAAAACAGAACAAATAACAAACATTGGAGGTAAAAAAAAGAAAGAAGTTGTAGAATTGTTCTGTTTAATACAATTTTATCTAAATTTTTTACTCAACAAGACTCATCAAGACATCTTTTGCAGGTGTTACAGTTGAATACACTCATGGATTTCCATTCAACAATGGAAATCAAAATCTGTTCTGGAAGTTTCTTCCCACCACTGTTGCAAAGGTTCCCACAAATGTGTTGCATGTGTTGGTTGTTTTTCCTTCACCCTTCTGTCCACTTGATCCCAAAACAGCTGGATGGGGTTTATGCCTGGAGACTGTGGTGAACATTCCATGATTTAAAGCCTGGTTCTTTTCTTCTAAGGTAGTTCTGACCTTCATTTCTTTTCAGCTCAATTACTGGACTTGAACTGCAGACATTTCAAAATGGATTGAAATCTATAGGGGTACATCAAACCAGTAGTGTATAGTTTTCTGTTTTTATTCTCATTCATTCATTTTCTAAGCCGATTCATCACAGCCGACTCTGGGCAAGGGCGGGGCACACCCTGAACATCTCACCAGGCCGTCGCAGGGCCAACAATTACACAACCATACTCACTTTCACTCACACCAAGGGGTGATTTGGAACAGCTAATTAGCCTACTGTGCATGTTTTTTGGACTGTCAGAGGAAACCGGAGTGCCCGGAGGAAACCCACGCAAGCCCTGGGAGAACATGCAAACTCCACACAGAAACGCGCAAGCTGGGAATCGAACCCAGGCCTTCTTGCTGTGAGTCAGACGTGCTAACCACTGGGCCACTGTGCTGCCCTGTTTTTATTCTAAATATAGTAATTGTTTACGAGGTTAATTATTCTACACCATGTAATGTAAGATGTTTGTTTTTCTGTTTAACAGTGTAATGTCAGATTATGTTTAGAAATGTTACCATAGCTTTAAATGAATTACAATTTTTATACATATAAAGAAATTCTATTTGGACATGTATAATACTGTTAACAGTAAACCAACTGTTGACTTAAAATGTTTCACCGTGTAGTGGCAAAAGAGATGTGCAGCTGAAATAGCACTTAAGTCAAGGAGAGAACACACATAGACCACATTTACATAAGAAACACCCCTAATTTTCCTTTAATCCACCTGAAGTTCTTTACTCTCCTCATTGTCCATATACCATCGACCAAAGTCAAGTGGAGGATCAGTGAAGGCTGAAAATGCATAGTTGTGTTCTTTTTCATCCTGTGTGTATTGCAGCAATGAGTCCAATGAGACTAGAATAGAAAAATTACAAAACTATACAAAAGAAAACTTCATAATAGAATGTTACAGAGGAAGAAAATAAGGAAATGAAAATCTGAAATTGGAATAGAATGATGTTGATGACCTCACAGTGACCTCAGAGCGGGGAATGAAGATGTGAAGCGTGAACAGTATATTATGTGAAGAGTGTTTGAAGCGACTGGAGGTTGTAGAAATTAAACTTCCAATGTGTTCCGTCTTCTAGGTTCCGGGTCTAGTACGCTCGAAATCCACATATCGAGTGAACTTCGAGAAGCTGAGGAAGCTGAAGCAGGAGTGATGGATGAAACCCTGAGGAGATAGGAGATGAGGATCTCCCAGTTCCTGCTGTAAAGTCTGCAGAGCATCTAAAAAAGCATTCCTTCAAAATTTTATGCAATGACAGCCTTTAATCTACAATATCTCTAACCTTATATAACAAACAATCTGTTCCTTTTGAGTAATGGACGTTAATTGTTCTTAGGGTGATGGGAGGTGTTGGGTTTGTGCCAGATATAGTGATTTCCAACTTCTTAACAACTTTGTCCCTGACCTGTCTGAAAAGCTTCTAGGTCTTCGTTAACTGCGTAATTATTAGTGGTGCTGCAGACTCTGGGACCTTTCAGAACAGCTGTATTTACACTGAGATGATGTGACACAGGTGGACCCTATTAAACTAATTATTTGACTTCTGAAGGTAATTCATAGCACCAGATCATTTTTAGAGGCTTCATAGCAAAAGAGTTGAATACATATGTAATCACCAATTTTTTAATTATTATTTTATTTTTTAGAATTTTTTAAAAATATACTTTTATTTATTTCACTTCACCACTTTGGACTATTTTTTGTAAGTCTGTTACATAAATTCCAAGAAAAGAATGCATTTAGATTACAGAACCAGAATAGGAAAAATGCCGGTGGTGGAAAATACTTTTGTAAGCCACTGCAGGAGCCACCCCTTTCATCTGTCTGAAAGTGAAGATCAGTTGAGTCGAACAGGTGGAAGGTATGGCTCCTGCTCGGTTAGAATGAAACCTACACCCACACCAGCTCTTGTGAATAAGATTGGAGAGCCCTGGTTTAG
The DNA here is from genome assembly GCA_028564935.1 of Neosilurus hyrtlii. Lineage (NCBI taxonomy): Eukaryota > Metazoa > Chordata > Actinopteri > Siluriformes > Plotosidae > Neosilurus > Neosilurus hyrtlii. Next base: position 28,232,529 of record JAOUQZ010000047.1, on the reverse strand, counting down.
GATATGGTGGGTGTGGATGTACAGAACAATAATGTGTGAAATTAAACCATTTTTAATGAGAGTTAAAAAGAAGAAAGTGATGGAAGTTTACTTTAGACATTTTTTACTCTTTAACATTAAAGAATGGATGTGAAAGTGGACGTGAATGTGGTCTCACAGATTTTTCTCGTTCTGGTGCCGATTGTAACATTACTGAATCATTAAGCGACTCAAGAAAGTAAAGATTGTTTAAAAATAGTTTCCTACAATGGGTAACTGTGGAGCTACATGAAGGTTCACATGAGGAAAACAAATGCTCCCATTATTCTCCGGACCTCAAAGTGTCCTCATTAACCCTTTCATCAATAAAAGACTATGTTTCCAGGCTTACCCCCCCCCCCCCCCCACACACAAAATCTCAATAAAAATATGTGTTTATTAACTTTCCATTTTAATTTCCATTTTTAAAAGTTTTAGGCACTTACACTGGAGACCCTTTCCATCAGTATTAGACTTGCCTTCCTTATAAAAACACACTTTTCTCATCTACTAATGACTCCTAGGGGTACATTAGGGGTCCATTTCTGTCCCCAGATGTAAAATTCACCCTAATGTACCTGCTCACTCATTTGCCAAAACACTTAATCCTACTTGGGTTGCAGGAAGGCTGGAGCTTCTCTCAGCTGACTCTGGGTGAAGGCAGTGTACAAACCCAAACAGACACACACAGCCAGTCTTACTCACACTCAGGGTCAATTTGAAACAATAAGTTAGCCTAATGTGCATGTCTTTGGACTGTGGGAGGAAACTGGAGTACCTGGTGAAAACCCATGCAAGCACAGGGAGAACATACAAACTCCACACAGAAACGCCCTCGCTGAGCCTGGGACTCGAACTCAGAACCTTCTTGCTGTGAGGTGGACGCGTTAACCACTACACCACCATACCACCTCCTAATATACCCCTTAGGGCGGATCACTGGACCTCAAAGTAAGTATTTGTACCTTTCAGAAGGGTCTAAACAGTACATACATGCTCCAAAGCAATATAAAACCTGCGCAGATAAACACCTAAGGAAGGTTCTGCCCCAGTGACATGCCGTTGTACCCCTATAGATAGAGTAATGGATGTCATGTGAGATGAGATGCTGCTAGTCATCAGGAACAATTCCAATAATTCTTTGAGGAATTATTTATTCTTACTCTTTCCCTCCACTAGGTGGCGCCAGGAACACACTAATATGCAACTCTGCTCATTCATTCATTTTCTGATGCGCTTAATCCTAATTAGGGTCACAGGGAGGCTGATGCCCATCTCAGCTGACTCTGGGCGAGGCTGGGGTACACCCTGGACAGCTCACTAGGCCATCGCAGGGCAGAAACACACTGATGACAAAGCAGCCTAATCTTTTCGAAAGTCAGCAATGGTTCTTTTACATTCCTCTCACCACAGACAGTGAGAGACACGGCCGGCCTTTGATAACCCAGTTAGCTGCACTGGGGGGGACAGCAGTGACAACCCGGTGACATTGGTGCTGGAACCCCCGACATGCGGATCAGTAACTGTTTATACCCATAGGCTTAGGAAAACATTAAGTTGAATTGATCAACAGTATTTTGCATATTTTATGGGCTGATCCCAGTAGGTCGATCTTCTGCAATTTTTCCTGCTTGATGTTGCCAGGTATCTTTTGTAGGTGTTCTTTTGACCCCTTTTTTATTACCCCTAGAGCTTCTAGCACTACTAGGACCATGTGTGTTTTTAAAGCCCACATTCTTGTTCTTTCCAGTTTCAGGTCTTTATATTTTTTTATTTTCTCTGCTGTTTTTGGTGAGAAGTTGCTGTCAGATGGTAAAGAAATATCAAGACATTTTTTCCCCTTTCCAATCTCTAATTACAGCAACCTCTTCGTTCCCCGCAGTTAGTCACACTCTATTCCTGTGTTTAAAGATGTTGTTGGTAGCATCAATCATGACTCCTGGCTTACTTCAAAGCTTGGTTTATTAGAATCTCACTACAGACAGTGTTTAATGAAGTGATCTCACTAGCCTACCGGTTCTAAACTAAATACTTACCATTGCTGCAGGAGGAAAATGAGACTTTATGCAGAAAAACACAGGCCACAGAACCTAAACTCATGTAAGAGCATAAGGGGCAATCAGGACCTGCACCGTGATTTCAAATGATTATTTATATCCGATAATTTATTAACTGTTCGGTGTGTATAAGTTGCTTCTGGCAACATAACGACATCATTGCTCTACACTCACAGACAACAGGAAGCTCTGAAGCACGATACACTTAAGAGAGATTGCGAGACACCCGAAGAAGAGATAACGGACCAATCATATGTAATGGACACATCATGTGTTTCTGGTTCTGTCTCCTTTCAGCTGGATTTGATCATATCTCACCAGCAGCATGCAGAGGGAATCAACAGCATCCTGCTAATATCCTGCTAGTATCCACAAGTCTGCAACTAAGGTTTGTTTTTAGCATCATGGCTACAATCAAGCTTGTTCAGTAAGTGCGCATCCAGACTATAGAGAGGGCTAGTGAGAGTGAGAGTAACGTTGTTCCTGCAGTGGGAAGTCTGGGTGCCTTACGAGCCAGAGTGCTGGACATTGCAGGTTATCTCAGGTTTTTAGGCGAGCGCAGGTTCTCTAAGATAATTATACATGCTGGAGTTAGTGATAAGTGATGAGTCAGTCAGAAGTTACTAAGAGTACAGAGGTGTGGGAATTAGCGAAGGCAATGTCCGATGCAGTAATATGCTCTGGCCTTATCCCAATACGGCGTGGTGATGTAGCTTACAGCAGGTTTTGGTCGCTGAATTGCTGGATGTCCAAGTGGTTTTCTGAAAACAAAGAGGGCTTTACAGATAATTGGAGTACTTTTGAGGGTAAACCTGGCCTGATAGGGCGGGTTGGTATCCACTCCTCTCAGGAAGGTGCCGCTCTCATTTCTTGCAGCATAGCACATAGTTTAAGAACAGGACTAGTCAGTCAGTGACTGTCCAGAGCCAAGGCCAGAGAGCAGACAAACAGGCTAATCCGAGCGTCT
>JAOUQZ010000047.1:28189184-28207430 GCA_028564935.1 Neosilurus hyrtlii | reverse complement strand
GAGTGGTGATAATAGTGAGAGTGGTGAGAGTGATGAGAGTGGTGAGAATAGTGAGAGTGATGAGAGTGGTGAGAGTGATGAGAGTGGTGAGAATAGTGAGAGTGATGAGAGTGGTGAGAGTGGTGATAATAGTGAGAGTGGTGAGAGTGATGAGAGTGGTGAGAATAGTGAGAGTGATGAGAGTGGTGAGAGTGATGAGAGTGGTGAGAATAGTGAGAGTGATGAGAGTGGTGAGAGTGGTGATAATAGTGAGAGTGATGAGAGTGGTGAGAGTGGTGATAATAGTGAGAGTGGTGAGAATAGTGAGAGTGATGAGAGTGGTGAGAATAGTGAGAATGGTGTGAGCAGTATGCAATTCCAGCTTTAAAGAATTACTTTATACTCATATCCATATTTTATATCCATATTAATAAACATTATACTTATATTCATATTAATAAACATTTATACTTATATCCACATGCCATATCCATAATAATAAACATTTATACTCATATCCATATTAATAAACATTTATACTCATATCCACATTTAATATCCATATTAAAAACCTTTTAAACTCATATCCACATTTCATATCCATATTAATAAACATAATACTCATATCCACATTCAATATCCATATTAAAAACATTTAAACTCATGTCCACATTTTATATCCATATTAATAAACATAATACTCATATCCATATTAATAAACATTTATACTCATATCCACATTCCATATCCATATTAATAAACATTCATACTCATATCCATATTAATAAACATTCATACTCATATCCATATTAATAAACATTTATACTTATAGCCACATTCCATATCCATATTAATGAACATTTATACTCATATCCATATTAACTTTTACCAGAATAATCAAGAAAATGACTAGACTTATTACTGACACTTTATTAAACATCGGACGACTCAAACATTAAGGTTTGAATACTGAATACTTCCTTTTTTTCAAAAAATATAAATATTTTTCTTTAATTATTTAATATTTTTTTTTTGGTGGGGGGGGGGGGGGTTATTCACATGACAGTTGTCTGTTTGTAGAATCAAATGCAGCTCAACCCAGAAAATCTGGAGTATTCTGGGAACCTGGGCACAGTCAGGAACCACCGAGACAAGATTGTATTATTATTTTTAATGTCAAATGAAGCTGTTTTAAAAGGTTCCTCATAAATCATCAGAAACTCAGAAGTGTTAAAATATGAAATCAGGTATTTATGGAAAAAACAGGAAAGAAATCATCTGGATGTAAAGTTTCTCAAACAATCCATATAGATTCCTTTCGCTCTGAAGCCGGGAGGAAAGATTTTAGATATGTTTTGGTTTTTATGAGGAAAAGTTTATAAAAAGTGGTTTTATTTAAAATAAAGTTTGTTCCAGGTATAAGTGAGGAACCACTTGGGGAACAAACTTCAATGTTTTTATTGGAATAAATTCAACACGCTTTTAATCAGTAAAGAAAATCTGCACAGTTGTTCAAGCCTTGGGGCATTTTTCCCCTCGCACTCGGCCTTCTTTCAATCCACAAGGTCACCGTGGCGAATTTAATGAACCCCATCTAAAGCACTCCAGGGGTCAAAGGTCAGAGGTAAATGATGGGTCTGAGTTGAAACTATGAAACGTCCCCTGAGAATGAATTATCCAAATTTTTTTAAAAACATCCTTCAGTGATGTTGGGTAAAATCCTCTGGGGGTTTTTAAGTGGTAAAAATGGATTTAAATGCTTGACGCCAATTACTGCCCATTTCCCAGTTATCTCCCGTATTTTCCTGAAAACCAAAAGTTATACCAGCTTGTTAACCTTTTTAGTCCCAACTGAATCAATGCCATTTGAGGATAGAGTTTGTGGATCAACAAGAAAACAAAATAGAAAATGTTCCATGATGTTTTGCCAGGAAAATATTTCATACTGGTGGCATGGTGGTGCAGTGGTTAGCATGTCCACCTCACAGCAAGAAGGCCTGGGCTCGATTCCTGTTCTTGGGGCATTTCTGTGTGGAGCTTGCATGTTCTTCCTGTGCTTGCGTGAGTTTCCTCCGTTTTCTTCCCACAGTCCAAAAACATGCACAGTAGGCTAACTGGCTGTTCCAAATTGCTCCTAGGTCTGAGTGAGTGTGAATGGTTGTATGTGTGTTGGTCCTGCATTGGTGAGCTCTGTACTCAAGGGTGTACTCTGTGCTCGCTCAGAGTCGGCTGAGATGGGCGCCAGCTTCCCTGCGACCCTAATACGGATTAAGTGGCTTAGAGATGAAATGAATGAATATTTCATACCACAGCGTTGTTGAATTCTTAAATCTGATTCTTTAGAAGGGTTCAAAACAAAATATGTATAATTTATACTCTTTTAATTTTGAAGATTACCCACTTGTATTCACCATATTCAGAAACAAAATATGTTTGTTTCTTTTTTAGACTGTTAGCAAGAACTGTTAGCACAAATACTACTGAAGTGATTTTCACCAAGCTTGGTGGAGGGGTGGGGCCTGGGCTTGGAAAGAAACCGTTAAATTTTGGAGGTGATCTGTACATGAGATCATGTTGGGGGAAAAAATCCTGAAATCCTGAAGAACCAGTATCTTTAATTAACATGGGACAAACTATTCATTCATCACTCACAAGGGGGAGACATTTCATTATAACAATGACAAGTTATAATAATCCATTTGTGTCAGGTGGAGGAGCCTTACATTCTGGATGCTATTGTATTGTATGTTGAACTATATTGTAGTTCACCTGCAGTATAAACATGATGAGTACATACATGTATCAGAAATATTACTCTGAGGAAAACTTTCGGTGGGATGAAGAGAAGTTTAACAGAGCTATAATAATATTATATCTGATTGATTTTTTTTTATGCTCATGTCAATGATTGCCAATTTTCCTTAAGTGCAAAAAGTGTTAACGCTGCAGTGTTGCTCCATAATAGGTACAGATCATAAAACTCAAAACTGTGAAAGAAGCAAAGAAATTATTTAGTATTTAATGAGATGGTACTTTATCCAGATTAAAAGTCAGATGTTTACCTGTAAATACCACAAATACAAGATCGTAGATAAAATAAGTGGCTTAATATTTTACATTTAGTGTAATTAACTGCTGGAACAAAGTCGCGGATACAAGCAGCCGAAATGAGTTTCCTCCGCAGGGTGGAGCTCGGAGTAGAGCCGCTGCTCCTCCGCATCGAGAGGAGTCATCTGAGGTGGCTTGGGCATCTCTATTGGATGCCCCATGGACGCCTCCCTAGGGAGGTGTTTCAGGCGTGTCTCACCAGGAGGAGACCCCTGGGAAGACTTAGGACACACTGGAGAGACTATGTCTCTCGGCTGACCTGGGAACGCCTCGGGGTCCACCCCGAAGAGCCTGGGCTTTCCTGCTTAGTCTGGGCATCCCTGTCTGGGCATCCCTGCTTAGACTGCTGCCTTTGCGACCCGGCCCCAGATAAGCGGAAGATGATGATGATGATGATGAACTGCTGGTACATATTTCTTGATTGAGAACAGGTGTGGCAGTAATCAGACCTGGGTGTGGCTAGAGAAATTTAACTCAGGTGTGATAAACCACAGTTATGTTTTAACAGGGAGGTACACAGGGCCATGTAGGTTTGGATTTTTTTTCTCCCTTAATAAAAACTTTCATTTAAAAACTGCATTTGTGTTTACTTGTGTTGTCCAAGAATATATGTACTTCTTCCTCAAACTTTAAGAACTTGAGGGTGAACGTGAATGTATTGTGCTGAGGGCGAAGAGCAGATGGGCGACCCTGCTATGTTGAGTTAACCCAGCGATTAGCATAATGAGCTAGCTTCAAATCAGTGCCAGGAAGCCATAATGCCTACAAAGCTAATATGAAAAGCAAACATTTTATTAACTCACCCACTCCAGGGGATTTACACATAAAACCCAACAGAGGAGTTCTGCTGATTTTTGTGATCAATCACTTTTTTAGACGCTTTAAACTTCAGCTGCCAAGAATAACACTCCGTTTCATTCTTTCTCTTCATCACAGTGCCTGGATCTCATTATTCTCTCTCTTTCTCTCTCTCTCTCTCTCTCTCTCTCTCTCTCTCTCCCATTCTGTTTTTCATCTAGGACATTGTTTTAAATAAGCGTGATTCTGTTCTTATTGGCATCTTTTTCGTCTGTCCTTTGAGAAATGACAGCTTTAAAGAATGCTCTGAGTTAAGTTTAAGCTGTGTGTGATGTACTCGAGCAGTGGAAGAGCACAATGTGAAGTCACACTGGCTTTATTTTATTATATTGTGAATCAGTGTGAGGTTAATACAGCCCAGTTTATCTGCCAGAACCCCTCCTGGCCAGTTGATTGCTCAGAGCTTAGAGTACGTAATGTAAGTGCTAAAAAAAGTTAGGTTTGAATAATCTTCCTATAAATCATAATGAATGCTCATTTTAACAATAGTAGGTGGTTCCCGGACTCATGCGTTTCTGCTCAGTCGTTCCTCAAATGACGTAGGTGGATTTTAATGCTAATTTCTAAATGAAATTTTAAATCAAACACAAAGTAATTAATACAAATACTTAATTATACCTTTCCTACATATACCATGAGTGTTTATATATAAAAGGTACAGGTTTAGGCCAAGTGTATGAGATCATAGCTCACGAGATATTAGCAGAGAACGCTAATAGTCATACACGACAAACAGGATTGCAAAAAGTGTTCTATTTGATCCTCTGAATGGAAATATAGTGTAGCACGGTGGTGTAGTGGTTAGCACATCCGCCTCACAGCAAGAAGGTCCTGTGTTCAAGTCCTGGCCTTGGTGAGGGTGTTTCTTACCATGTTTGCATGGTGTTCCTATGCTTGTTTGGGGTTCCTTTGGGTACTCTGGTTTCCTCCCATAGTCTAAAGACATGCACATTAGGCTAATTAAGCTGAGCCACCACTCAGCTATAAAAACAATAATAATATTTGATGCTTTTTTACTTTCTGATCAAGTTATGTCCATAAGTATTGGGGCAGTGTCCCAGTTTGTGTAATGTTGTCTCTGTACACCACAGTGGAGTTGAACTGAAGCAGTAAGGATGTGATTGAAGTGTTAATTTTCAGCAAAGATTCAAAAGTCTAACAAAAGTATTTAAGTTTCTTCTCATCTTCACACGTTCAAAAGTAAATGGACAAACTGGCATAATTATAAGATTCATTTGTAGTACTTGGATGCAAATCTTTTACAGTCAGCAACCTCCTGAAGTCTGGAACTCACAAACATCACAAAAAAGTTTTCTCCCATAAGATGCTTCACCAGGCCCTTACTCTATCCTTTCTGTGTTAAGTAGATCTAATTGTACTTTGTTTATGAACTAGAATTTTTTAATTCATTCACCGGGTAATCCACTGTTTCCCCAGTCACACTTCAAGGTGCTCCCTTGACTCTTCTAATATATCCTGCTGATTCTGAAAGCTTCCTGACAATCAAGAAGTGACAGAGAGACGTAAAGCTCGTTTTGAGACGGAGCACGTGGAAATCAAGTGAGATGAATGGAGAGATGGATGGACGGATGAAAGGGGAGGGGGTTAGTCGCATGTTTAATAGGAAGCAGGTGCTGCCTGCAGCCATGTGCACTCATGAATATTTAACATTTAGGGGAAACATCAATCAGCACCATGCCAATTTGATTACTGCTTTCAGAGCTCAAACTCCAAGCTGGAAAATTTCTCTAATGAATAATGTAAAACGCAGATATATTCACTTACCAAAACGCTCGATCTGTACACAAGTGCTGAGTTTTCATCATGGTCTAGAAGGTGGAAAGTTCAACCCTATTAATTAAATGTTCTCTCGACAGGAGCTCTGGACCTCATACGGCAACTATTTCTTTGTTATATCTTATTCTTTACCCACAATGCACTAGAAAATTAAAACACTACCTTGCCATCAATTAGCCCAATAATTCAGGAATCAGATTATCATCAGAGTATTTCTTTAGGGTTTTTTCTCAACAAGCACAATTTTGTCATAATTTTGTTTAGCTGAAATGCATAGCAATAACAAATCAAAATTTTTAAATGTTATATACACTGCCTGGCCAAAATGAGTCACACACACGAATATGTTGTTCCATTTTTATCTTTGTTTACAGCACATAATCAATGTGCCATTATTTCAACAAACCTATGCAACATAAGATTTATTTCCATCTAGTGTTGGGTTCATTTCTCATCGAGAAATTGCTCCTCCAGTTGCTCAGTTATACAAAAATGATGAATGTAAGTCACATAGGATAAGGGTGTCTGCCAAATGCTGTAAATGTAAATGAGAGAAAAATTAATCCACTCCAGCACATCCCGAAAACTTTCAGTAGGGTTAAGGTCAGGACTCTGGGGTGCCAATACATATGTGAAAATTATTCCTCATGCTCCCTGAACCATCATCATCATCATCATCATCATCTTCCGCTTGTTCTGGGGTCGAGTCACGGGGGCAGCAGCCTTAGCAGTGAGGTCCAGACGTCCCTCTCCCCAGCCACTTCCACCTGCTCTTCCGGGGGGACGCCGAGGCGTTCCCAGACCAGCTGAGAGACATAGTCCCTCCAGCGTGTTCTGGGTCGACCCCGGGGTATCTTCCAGGTTGGACATGCCCAAAACACCACACCAGGGAGGCGTTCAGGAGGCATTCTAATCAGATGCCCGAGCCACCTCAACTGGCTCCTCTCAACGCGGTTCTACTCCGAGCTCCTCCCGGATGACAGAACTTCTCACCTTATCTCTAAGGGAGAAACCTGCCACCCTGCGAAGGAAGCTCATTTCAGCCGCTTGTATTCGCGATCTCGTTCACTACCCAAAGCTCGTGACCCTAAACCACTCGCTCATTATTTGAGTCCCCATTGTATATACGTGCCATCGGAAAACATACATTGATGTGATAACCTGTTCATTCAGTACATCCAGATCATCAGCCGACTTCATTTTATTGCCACATTAATGTCGCTGAGCCTCGACCGGACCAACTGGTGCAACAATGCATATATATATATATATATATAGTGTAGTATACTCTACTGCTGTCTCGTGTAGTATAGTGTGCAGCATAGTGTTGTGTATTATAGTTTGGTGTGGCATGATATAGTATAGTGCGGTATGTATAGTCCGGTGTAATATAGTATAGTATGGTATAGTTTAGTGTAGTATGCTCTATTGCAGTATATTATATTAAAGTATAGTAGAATAGTGTGGTGTAGTAAAGCATAGTTAAGTGTTGTGTTTTGTAGTGCTATAACATGGTACAGTATAGTGTAGTATATTATGGTACAGTGTAGTACAGTGCTGTGTAGTGTGGTGTAGTATAGCATGATATAGTGTGGTGTTGTATAACAGTGCAGTAAAGTATTGTGTAGCATGGTGCCGTATAGTATACTACAGTGTAATATAGTATCATATCATAGAATTTAGTTTAGTAAAATGCAGTATATAGATAGTTTAACATAATATTATGTGGTGTGGTATAGTATAATATAGTATAATATTGCATGTTGTAGTGCTGTGTTGTATAGTATAGTCTAGTATCATGTAGTATGGTATGATAAATCATAGCATGTGTTATAGTATAGAACAGTGCAGTAAAGTATAGTTGAGTATTGTAACATGTAGTGTATAGTGTTGCATAGTCCAGCACAGTGGAGCATAGCATAGTATAGTAGTGTATAGTGTACTGTGGTATATGCTTACTACAGTGGGGTAGAGTACAGTTTAGTATAGCAAAGCAAACTGATGCACTGAATAGTATGGTGTAGCAAAGCACACAATTGCTCAGTATAGTATAGTACAGAACAGTATATTATAGTTTAGTGTAGTATGGTACAGTATAGTAAAATATAATATACTATGGTATGTATAGTGTAGTGCAGTTTAGCATAGCTTAGTATATAATAGCATAGAATAGTGTTGCATGGTAAAATATAGTAGTGTATAGTGTAGTGTTTTATTGTGTAGAAGGCTACCATAATGTAGTGCTGTATGTCATAGTATAATATATTATTACCCATCCAGTATTTGTATGTGGGACACATGTGGGTAGAAAATAAGTTCCATATGAGAATGCCTATTGGATTCCAAAAAGTGGCCCCCTGTCAACTGCCCTCATTAATTCATTTCCCATTAGTAAGCCAACTAGGACTAACAAAGCGGGCCCATTCGGACTCAGTCGCACAGTTAAACTGTTCATTATGGGCCCATGCCCACTTGGTGCCCGGGTATTACCAAGGTGGGGCCCTAATATACATATGGCAAGTTGACACGGGCTACTACTAAACCCACAGACATTCCCATATGGGACCCATTTATTAGCCCATTTACTACCCATATGAGTATAAGTACTGGCTGGTAGTGTGGAATACTAACAGGGTTTAGTATATGCCACACAGGAACAATGCACACTGGTTGTTCTGCTATTTGGGATTAAAAACATTATTCTGAGTGGATAATGCTTGAATTAAAACAACACTCACAGTTCGTTATGGTTATCATTATCACATTTTAAAATTGAAAAATAATCCATAAAAATCTAGTATTTTTTGTGTCCCTGCATTGTATATATTAAAACTTTAAATAAGTGTAAAAATACACTGCTATAGAGTTTACTTACATTTCCATGGAGTACATAATAAAACTTACCTGACCTGCCACTGTAATGGTTAATTATACATATACAAAAATTTAAATAAGTGTAAAGTTACTCTGTTATGGAGCGCGGTTTACTTACGTTTCAGTGAAGTACGTACTTAAACTTAACGCTCATGTCTGGTTTGGGGCTCACCTGACCTGCCTCTGTTATGGTTTAAATAAACTATATGAATCTTGTTTTAGTGTGTTTTTTTATCATCCCATGTAGCATATAATTATTCACCTCGGGCTCTGCGGATATTGCTGAAATAAATGGAACCTATTGCACTATATAATAAACTACTAGTGTATATTCTTGTAGTACAGTACTGACTGTTAATAAAAGAGGTGCATGAGAAGTGAGCAAGCCTGGAAAAACTTCTCAGTATGTTCAGGACCCTGAGGTGGATGGACTAGAAGAGAAATCCGAGACACAACTTACACAAACCACTGAAGTAAATATGCAGATGATATTTATACATATCAGTCTATCTGATATGTTTTTTCTTTTTATCAGAGAGAAAGAAATAGAACATTTTGCAGGGGAAGGTGTTCTTGTGGTGTGCTATTACTTTCCATGTGTAATAATGTCTGCGTTGTGGGTGTGTCCCACGTAATAAGAATTCTGATTGCCTGTTTTCCTGCTTTGTTAAGCCGGAAAACAGGCAATATTTCTGGGGCCAAGACTCGCTCTCTCTCTCTCTCTCTCTCTCTCTCTCTCTCTCTCTTTCTCTCTCTCTCTCTCTCTCTTTTATCATTACACCATACTGTGCCCCTCATTGTTAAACAGAGTGCAAAAAATCATTGTATAAACAGTCAATTAAAATGTGCATCATCATCATTATTATCATCATTATTATTATTTACCCATTTATTTTCTAAGCCGCTTAATTCTATTTTTTTTTTAATAATTAATTAGGGTTGCGGGAAGGCTGGTGCCCATCTTGGCCCACAGGGCAAGGGCAGGGTACACCCTGGACAGCTCGCCAGGCCATGGCAGATTATTATTATTATTATTATTATTATGATCGTTTAGGGTGGAATGGTGGTGTAGTGGTCAGCACATTAGCTTCACAGCAAGAAGGTCCTGGGTTCGTGTCCAGGGGTTGGCCAGGCCGTTTCTGTTGGAGTTTGCATGTTCTTGCCCTGCTTGTGAGTTTTCCCCAGTATCAAATTCAAAATCAGCTTTCATGACTGCCATTAATAACTCAGCACACACTCTCTCACCCACTCATTTGCTGAGCCGCTTAATCCTCTATTATGAGCACAAGGAGCCTATCTCAGCCAATTTTGGGCGAAGGCAAGGTACACCCTGAACAGCTGGCAAATCCATTGTACGGCAAAAGATGCACTACCCCTCACACACTCACACCTAGGGGAAAACCAGAACAGACAATTAGCCTACTCTGCATGGCTTTGGACAGTGGAAGGAAACCAGAGTACCCAGGGGAAACACACACAAGCACGTAATGAACATAACCCACACAGAATCGCTCTCATCAAGCTGAGGATTCGAACCCAGGAACTTCTTGCTGTGAGGCAGACGTGATAACCAGCTCATCGCTGTGCCGTCCACGGTGCCAGAAGGTTCAGTGTGAGATTCCCTCTTAATGAATCACTAATTCACTCTTTTATTAGATTTTTATACTTTAGGGTCCTTTTGAAAATTTCAGACAAAATAAAACACACACAGACAACAACAACAACAAAAAAAATAAAACACCCACACACATAAAAAACCCACACACATAAAAATGTGTTGGAAAAAAATTCACTTAATGAAGAAAATATAAATACATAGTAAAATTTTAATAAAGTTTCAAGAAGAGGAAACATTGTGAAGACAAAACATGAAGCAACTTGATAACGCTTCTCCTCAGGAGATCCGTTCTGAGGAATTCTGTTTTTCATTTAACCCTGTGTGAGAGAGAGATCTTGCTTATTAACATAGCACCCAGCACATTCCAGACGTTTTTACTAAACGGCTTCATGTGATACAAGAGTTCTGCCTCCCTCAAGATGAATCTCTTTCTCTCTCTCTCTCTCTCTCTCTCTCTCTCTCTCTTTCTCTCACACGCACACACACACACACACACGCACACACACACACACACACACACACACACACACACACACACAGACACACACAGGGTTTAGAGAGGTGGGCTGTGATGATATCTATATAGTGATACTTTAAAACCTGCACAAATGATTTTTTTAATAATATATTTTATTTAAATATAAATATATAAATCCCATAATGTTTTTTTTGTTTCTCACATTTTACCTGAGGTTACCACAGTTTACCTGAAGTTTCTTAAAAAATCCAAGGTCCAGCTGTGGGCTAGTGAGCAAAAAAATCATCTTCATTATTTTCATCAACATCATCATCACAAACATCACCATCACCATCATTTTCACCATCTTCATTACTACCATCATTATCATCATCACTACAATCATCATCATCGCCTTCACCACCACCACCACCACCATCATCATTATCACTAACATCATCATTACCATCACCACCATCACTGCTATCATCACCGTCACTACAATCATCATCATCACCTTCACCATCATTCTCAATATCATCACCATCATCATCACCACCACTATCATAACTACAATCATCATCATCATCACTACCATCATCATTACCATCACCACCATCACTGCCATCATCACCATCACTGCAATCATCATCATCACCTTCACCATCATCCTCAATATCATCACCATCATCATTACCATCACCACCATCACTGCTATTATCACCATCACTACAATCATCATCATCACCTTCACCATCATCCTCAATATCATCACCATCATCATCACCACCACTATCATAACTACAATCATCATCATCATCACTACCATCATCATTACCATCACCACCATCACTGCTATCATCACCATCACTGCAATCATCATCATCACCTTTACCATCATCCTCAATATCATCACCATCATCACCACCACTATCATAACTACAATCATCATCACCATCACTACCATCATTAATATCATCATCACTACCATCATCATTACCATCATCACCATCACTGCTATCATCACCGTCACTACAATCATCATCACCTTCACCATCATCCTCAATATCATCACCATCATCATCACCACCACTATCATAACTACAATCATCATCACCACCATCATTATCATCATCATCCTACCATCATCATCAGCATCACCACCATCACTACCATCATTACCATCATCATCACTACCATCATCATTACCAACATCACCATCACTGCTATCATCATCGTCACTACAATCATCATCATCACCTTCACCATCATCCTCAATATCATCACCATCAGCATCACCACCACTAACATAACTACAATCATCATCACCATCACTACCATCATTATCATCATCATCCTACCATCATCATCACCATCACTACCATCATCATTACCTTCACCATCATTCTCAATATCATCACCATCATCATCACCACCACTATCATAACTACAATCATCATCACCATCACTACCATCATTATCATCATCATCATCATCACTACCATCATCATTACCATCACCACCATCACTGCTATCATCATCGTCACTACAATCATCATCATCACCTTTACCATCATCCTCAAAATCATCACCATCATCATCACCACCACTAACATAACTACAATCATCATCACCATCACTACCATCATTATCATCATCATCCTACCATCATCATTACCATCACCATCATCACTACCATGATCATCACCATCACTACCATCATCATTACCTCCACTGTCATCATCATCATCATCACCATCATCACTACCATGATCATCACCATCACTACCATCATCATTACCTCCACTGTCATCATCATCATCACCATCATCATCATCCCTACCATCGTCATCAGTACCATCATCACCATTACTACTGTCATCATCACCACCATCATCAATATCACCACCATCATAATCATTACTACCATCATTATCAAAATCATCATCACCACCATCACCATAACCATCAATACAGTCATTACCATCACCAGTCATCACCATCATCATTATTACCATCACCTTCACCTTCACCATCATCACCATCATCATCACTATCATTATTATCATCAATACCATAACCATCACCACAGTCATCATCACCACAGTCATCACCATCTCCATCATAATCATCATCACCTTCACCATCATCACCATCACCATTATCATTATCATCACCTTCACCATCATCACCATCATCATCATCATCGTCATCATAATCATCACTACCATCATTGTCATCATCATTGCCATTATCATCACCATCATCATCATCATTACCATTATCGTTTTCACCACCACTATTATCACCATCACAACAATCATCATCATTATCACCATCATCATCACCATCACTACAATCATCATCATCATCATCATTACTACAATCATCATCATCATTATTACCATCTTCATCATCATCATCATCATCATCACCACCATCATCATCACCATCACTACAATCATCATCATCATTACTACAATCATCATCATCATTATTACCATCTTCATCATCATCATCATCATCATCATCATCACCACCATCATCATCACCATCACTACAATCATCATCATCATTACTACAATCATCATCATCATTATTACCATCTTCATTATCATCATCATCATCATCACCACAATCACTACAGTCAACATCATCATCATTACTATCATCATCATCACCACCATCATCATCACCACCATTACCATAATCACCATCATTATCACCATCATCATCATCACCATCATCACTACCACCATTATCATCATCATCAACATCATCACCATCATCACCATTGCAATCATCAAGATCATCATTTACCATCAATATCATCCCCAATACCATGATCATCATGATCACCATCATAACCATCATCATCACCATCACTATCATCTTCACCACCATCATTATCATCATTAACACCATCACTATCATCATCATCACTACCATCATTATCATTACCATCACCATCATCCGCATCACCATCATCATCACCAACACCATCACTACCATCATCATCACCATCAACCTTATCACCATCATCATCACCAACACAATCACAACTATCATCATCACCACCATCAACATAATCACCATCATTATCACCATCATCATCATCATCCTCACTATCATCATCACCATCACTACAATCAACATCATCATCATCATCACTACCATCATTACCATCACCATCATCCTTATCACCATCATCATCACCAACACCATCACTACCATCATCACCATCATTACCATCTTCATCATCATCATCATCACCACCATCCACATTATCACCATCACTACCACCATTATCATCGTCAACATCATCACCATCACCATCTTCATCACTACCATCATGATCATTATCATCACCATCACCACCATTGCAATCATCAAGATCATCGTCTATCATCATTATCATCACCATGATCATGATCACCATCATCATAATCATCATCACTACCATCATTATCATGATCATCATTGCCATTATCATCACCATCATCATCATTACTACCATCATCATTATCACCATCACCATCATCATCATTATCATCATCATCACCACCATCAAGCTCATCACCATCATCATCACCATTAATATCATCATCGTCGTCACAATCAACACCTTTCTCAGTCCTTTTATCACGGTTATGTTTTTCCTTTGATTTTTTTTTGTTGAAAACGAAATTTCCACCATATTCAGGGCTTTAAACAAGTAACACAAGTTTTCAAGGATTCTTTAACACTGAGAGATAATATTTTGTAAAGTGTAGTAGCAGGCTCTCTAAATGTTCTTGTTTACCATGTTTCCACACAGTTTTTGGAGAAACTAGAATGAAATCAAAGTTTAAAAAAATCTACACACAGAGAATGATTACAAGCACTCTTTTAGTATAGTAGCTTTATTAAGATCCATAGTAAAATTTTGTGAAGCTCCACCCACTTCCCTCCTTGGCATCAACACAGCAGTAATGTTTAAAACGCTGTTGTTGCGCCCTTGAGTTCTATGAAGGTTCAAGTTCAAATTAAAGAAGCTTTATTGTCATTTCAACCACATATAGCTGACGCAGTACATGAAACAACGTTTCTCCAGGACCAGGTGCTATATAAACATACAACAAGGATCCAATCAAAGTTCGTACAACAAAAACAACACAGAGCTAGGACAAGTTTAAAAATTTGTCCTAGCCACAAAAAATGCAAAGTGTGCATCTATGTGCAAACAGTGCAAGACTGTTACAGACAATACAGTGCAACAACAGTACTAAAAAGAAAAAAAAGACAACACAAGAATGGGACACTTAGCGCCGAGAGAGAGAAAGAAAGAAAAGGATTATATGGAATATTAAAATTAAATTAAGTTAAAATGAAATGAAATGATGTACAGAATAGCATCAGTTGAGGTAGTGCAAATAGAATATAGGCCTAGATATAAATATAAACTATCATCTAATGCAGCTAATGAAATAATGACAGGGTTGGGGTAGTTCAATAAGTAATGAACGATGTAATTTATGTGTGTGTGTGTGTGTGTGTGTGTGTGTGTGTGTGTGTGTGTGTGTGAGGTACATAGGGTTTTGTACCATTCCGTTCTTATTACTTTTGTACAGTACTGGGTGTGTGTGTGTGTGTGTGTGTGTGAGGGAGAGAGAAATTTTTGAGTGATTCAGTCCTAGGTGTTGAGGACCCTAATGGCTTGAGGAAAGAAACTGTTCCACAGTCTGGTTGTGAGGGCCCGAATGCTCCGGTACCTCTTTCCAGATGGCAGGAGCAGATGTAGCATGCAGTGTACATGTCCAAGATAGAGGGAAGAGAGACTCCGATGATCTTTTCAGCTGCCCTCACTATCCGCTGAAGGTTCTTGTGATCCGAGACGGTGCAGTTCCCAAACCAGGCAGTGATGCAGCTGCTCAGGATGCTCTCGACGATCGCAGGATGTCAGGATGGGGGAAGGGAGATGGGCGTTCCTCAGCTTTCTCAGAAAGTAGAGGCACTGAGGGCTTTCTCACTGATGGAGCTTGTGTTGAGTGACCAGGTAAGGTTCTCTGCCAGATGGACACCAAGGAATTTGGTGCTCTTGATGATCTCCACAAAGGATCCATCGATGAACAGCGGGGAATGGTTGCTCTGTGCTCTCCTAAAGTCAACAACCATCTCTTTAGTCTTGTCGACGTTCACAGACAGGTTATTGGCTCTACACCAGGTTGTTAGCTGCTGCACCTCCTCTCTGTAAGCTGACTTGTCATTCTTGATGAGACACACACGTGTCACTGCCAAACTTAATGTGGTTGGAGCTGTGCATTGCTGCACAGTCGTGAGTCAACAAAGTGAACAGCAGTGGACTGAGCACAAATCCCTGAGGAGCTCCAGTGTTCAGTGTGGTGGTGCTGGAGATGCTGTTCCTGATTCAGACTGACTGGGGTCTCCCAGTCAGGAAATCCAGAATTCAGTTGCAGAGAGAGGTGTTCAGGCCCAGCAGACTTAGCTTCTCAATCAGCTGCTGAGGAATGATTGTATTGAATGCTGAGCTAAAGTCTATGAACAGCATTTGTACATACGTGTCTTTACAGTTCAGATGTGTGAGGGCCAGATGGAGGGTTGTGGTGATTGCATTGTCCGCAGAGCGGTTAGGATGATAGGCAAACTGCAAGGGGTTTAGTGAGGATGGTAGCTGTGACTTGGTGTGCCCCATGACGAGCCGCTCAAAGCATTTCATCACGATTGGTGTGAGTGTGATGGGACAGTAGTCATTGAGGCAGGAAACCGAACTTGAACTTGAACTTGATGTGCCTCATGACAAGCCTTTCAAAGCATTTCATCATGATTGGTGTGAGTGCGACGGGACGGTAGTCATTGAGGCAGGAAACTGTAGACTTCTTAGGCAAAGGGACAATGGTTGTTGTCTTGAGGCACGTTGAGATGATGGAGCTGCTTAGCGAGATGTTGAAGATGTCAGTCAGGACAGTTTGGCCCTTTCTGTTTTTAAGGCCGCCCTGTCCCCTGCTCAGAAGGCGGAGTCTCTCGACTTCAGGAGCGCACACACTTTTGCAGTCATCCATGGCTTCTGGATGGAGCGTGTGATGATGGTCTTGGAGACAGTCACATCATCGATGCACTTCCTGATGTAGCCGGTCACTGACGCCATATACTCCTCCAAGTCAATAGAGTCGCCTTTGGCTGCAGCCTCCCTGAACATGTCCCAGTCAGTGCACTCAAAACAGTCCTGAAGAGCAGAGACGGCTTCTGCTGGCCAGGTTTTAACCTGTTTCAGAACCGGTTTAGAGCATTTGATGAGTGGTCTGTATGCTGGAATCAACATCACAGATATGTGGTCTGAGTAGCCGAGGTAGGGGTGGGGCCCCGCATGATATGCGCCAGGCATGTTTGTGTAAACAAGATCCAGCGTGTTCGCTCCTCTCATAGCAAAGTCCACATGCTGATGGAATTTAGGGAGTACTGTTTTGAGATTTGCATGGTTGAAATCTCCGGCAATGACAAACAATCTGTCGGGGTGAGCATTCTGCAGTTCGCTAATAGCTTCCAGAGCCTCCTTAGCATTAGCGCTGGGTGGAATGTACACTCCGATAATAAAAGCGGTGGTGAATTCCCGGGGTAAATAAAAAGGTCTGCATTTAATATTCATGAACTTCACTACAGTTGAGCAGCAGTTAGACACAAGCACAGAGTCCTTACACCATTCTGCGTTGATGTAAACACACACGCCGCCACTGTGAGTCTTACCTCACAGAGCTGGATTCCTGTCGGCACAAAACAAGGCTAGCCCGGCTAGCTGAATGGCAGTGTCCGAAACTTTGTCGTTGAGCCATGTTTCAGTAAAAACAAAGACACATCAGTCTCTGTACTCACTCCGTGTAGTTCGCTGGAGTCAGATGTAGTCCAATGTATTGTCCACTGAGCAGACATTGGACAAAATGATGGAGGGTAGTGCTGGCCGACTAAGGTTTGTTTTTAGCCTAGCACAGACACCCGCCCGTTTTCCTGCGCTTCCACTTCCTCGAGCACCACTTGCGATGTCCTCTCTCCCGGCCACCGGCATCTGGCGATGCCGAGGACTGAAGGCCTGGTCTATGCAGCAAGCCAAGGTCATGGAGTTTCATCTCCATTCATTCAGAGTACATCATCATGCAGGTTAGTAACTGCATGATTTCTTAGCTGTAGTATTGTCTGGTGGTAGTACACATAAATAGCACTGTCTTTGGTGTCCATGGCATTTGAAGTTGGGGCTAAAACAAAGATATAGCACCATTTTGGTTCCGAAGAGGCCGCTGCATGCTAATGCTGTGCCACCATCTTAACATCTGTGAACTGTGAAACCTGGTGGAGCTGGGAGGTGGGTCTCATGGGGGGGTGGGGATACACCCAAGATACAGGACTGAGTGTCGTGGAAAAGGAAAGGTGCCTCCTACCCTGAAATCCCATCATCGTCCTGTAATGTCAAGACTGAGGGGACACACACTCCCACACACACTCACACACACACACACACACACACACACACACACACACACACACACACACACACACACACACACAC
>JAOUQZ010000047.1:28157809-28172133 GCA_028564935.1 Neosilurus hyrtlii | reverse complement strand
AAATTGCTGTTAATGTTAATTAAAATAAGACCTACCCCGAAAATAAGCCCTATGGTGTTTTTTGAACCGAAAAAAAATAACACAGTGTCTTATTATCGGGGAAACATGGTATCTATATTGCTCAGACTAGCACATAGACGTGCAGTTAACAACTTGTGGAGGAAACATGAGGTAAGAATAGGACTTAAACTGAAGCGGTGCGGAGACATGACTCTCTCTATCTCTCTCTTTCTCTTTCTCTCTCTCTTTCTCATTATTAATTTCGTACATTTTCTATTAAAATCAGGGAAATGTACTTAATATAACTGATTACTGATTAAAATTGTATTTGAGATTGTCCGGTGCACAACCAGCTTTTCTGTTCTTTTTTTGAACACAGTAAAGTCCCATTGGTTTCCATTGGTGTTTGGACCAACCTGTGTTTGGAGTCCAGTTGCTGTCCACTAGTCAACATCAGTTTCATCAGAGGATTTTGTGCCTTTCATCTCCAACAAATTATTCACCTAGTTTCACTGGTCATTCGAGGTCATTCGAGGTCATTCAAGGTCATACAGTGAGATCAAGAGGCTGATTTAAAATTTTAGCAAATTGACATGTATGGGCAGGCAGATTTCCTAGCTTCCAGTGTTTAAGCAATGGTGACAGTGGAGACAGTGCTGTCAAAGACTTCTTAAATGAAGGTCTGAAAATATCAAATCCCACACTGATCCCACATGAAGACAATCCATAATCATCTCATCATTGGATGTGTTTTCTCTCCCTCACAGGTGTACAGATATCCACATATAGACTCTTCCTAGTGTGGCCGTGGGCAGACAGCCTTGTTTATCACTAAAGCACAAATAAAAAGTGTTTTAGTACAAATTGGGTAATAATTTCAGCAAAGGGAGTAATAGAGGACTGAACGTGATTGGAAGAGCAGCATACAACACATAACAACATCTGCATTTGTTTTGATC
Organism: Neosilurus hyrtlii; assembly: GCA_028564935.1. Lineage (NCBI taxonomy): Eukaryota > Metazoa > Chordata > Actinopteri > Siluriformes > Plotosidae > Neosilurus > Neosilurus hyrtlii. The sequence goes on along the minus strand of JAOUQZ010000047.1, from coordinate 28,171,174 downwards.
TAATTTGCTTGAATGAAAATAACAGAAATGTTGAGATTTCTTGTGCTGTCTAACGTGGAAGCGACCTGCCATATCGTGGCCCCAGAGGCCCATTTCCTTCCTGCCTTACACTTTGTGAAATTTCTCACTTTGAATATTGTAATCACCAGAACACTTGCAGGAACAACTTGCACAGATGCTGGAGTGTCTGAAAATGACTGCTGAATCGTATCGTGCTGATTACAAACTTGTCTGTGTCCAACTTCACAAACAGCCAGTGATGTCAGCTACAGCAGAGCATGGTGGGAATTCAAAATGCCAGTGACTCAGGTTAAATCTGTTGGTGCCATCCTGCTGGTACCCAAAAGAAGGATGTTAGCATATTAACTTTGGGGATGGTAACCGCGAAAGCTGGGCAAATTGGAAAGTGGCATCTCTTCAGGCATATTTCTTCAGGTAAATATTATTGGATATTTTCTAGGAGACCATGAGGCAGTGATTGGTTGGTGGTTTTACAGGCTTACAGAGCCACAGATGACGCATTTCATTTGGACCTTTTCCAGATCTCATGAGTTATTGGTTGCTGTCGGGATGCAAAGACTCTTGTGCAAAAAGATTGTGTATACAGCTATAAAGTTACCAACCCCAGCTTTAGGCAGCATACGGTGATAGTAAGGTCATGTATAATATTTTGTCTTGTATAATATAACTCTAACACATCATTAAAACAGAAAATAACTCAGTATGCAACAGAGCACGGCAAGAAACCTTGGAAATGGTGCATCAGGAAGACAAACTGAGTTTCTCTGCTTTTCAGGCACAGAATCTATGTTGGATGTGCCAGAGTCTCAGTAGCTCTTGGGTTAGAGATGTACATGTCTCAGTGGGTAGTGGAGGCCTGTGGACTGCTTATCATGAAGGAAAAATAGAGCAAAGATGTGCCCAGATTGAAGAGGCATCCCAGGCGATGGTCGAGGCATGGGAACACTTCCACTGGAATGGATCGTTAAGCACTGGTCAATCTTCTGAACTCAAGGTCACTCGATTTCTTACCTTCACAAAATATCAAGGCAGATACCAGTTTGCACTTCTACCAGGTTGTACTTTGCGGTTGCAGCCACAGCCTCAGACTGAACACACTCAGCTGAACTTCACTGAGGTCCGCCTCACAGCACAAAAGTGTTGGGTTTAAGTCCTGGGCTGGGGTGTTTCTGCATGGAATTTAAATGTTTTATCCATGCTTGTGTGGGTTTCCTCTGGGTACTCCAGTTTCCTCCCATGGTCCAAAAACATGCACAGTAGGCTAATTGGCTGTTCCGAACTGACCCTAGGTATGAGTGTGAATGGTTGTGTGTGTGTTAGCCCTGAGATGGTCTGGTGAGCTGTTCAGGGTCTACCCCGCCTTCAGACAGGCTCCAGCCTTCCTGTGAGCCTAGAAAGGATTAAGCAGCTTACAAAATGAGTGAGTAAGTAAACTTCATGTATCAGAGGCTCATTAGCGCAAAAAGGGATTCAGGGAAATAATAATGAAATAAATAAAACTGAAGCATGATGACAATCCTGGTACGCCTTGTCAGGGTGGAACTTTTGCGTCACAAAAAAGAGGGACTTCAATTAACCTTTATCAAAACGTGTGTGATTTATGTGTCGGCGGGTGAAGGTCGCTTCATTTGTCAATGAAATTACTAATGCAATCATCCTCACAGCAGAAAGGATCCATGGCTTTTGTTTTTAAAATCAATTCCATTACGTCATGATTTAAAAAATAATAATAAATAAATAAATCAAAACCTCTTAGAAATTAAATGTAATTCAAATTCATTAACTTGGGTGTTAAAGAGTTATTGTAATAAAAAAAGCGAATTATTTACTGCATTAAAATATAATTGGCACAATTAATAAGCAAAAGGTAAGAGAGCCACAGTCATAGTGTATACAAGCAGATAGTTCCCTATATTTAGAGTCGAGTTATATAGAACATTGAGTTTACTGGGTGAGTTACGACCCGGGTCACTTCTTCAGAAGCCGGCCAGGCCAAAATAATAAACAAAACACATCCAACTAGACACATCAAATCTAATTTATCTACCACCACAAAGGAAACAAACAAAAACAGTGGCTTCCCTCGCTTTTCAGGCTGCTAACAGAGTACAGTGTGTGTGTGTGGGGGGGGGGGGGGGGGTAAATGGAGAAAACATAACCACTGTGCTATTTACAAGTGAATATATAAACAAAAAGTTTATATAATAAATTTAAATCCATAATCAGATCCGGGGGAAACAACACCAGGAGTCAGCACCAGGCACAAGGTCTTACACAGATAGACAGCGGTGGAATAGACACTAGCAAAAAGTGGCGCACACACACAAAGCAAAGAAAAAGGAATTGGCTTCCCAAGCTGTGATTTGCTGCTGCTTAAATTCTACTCTGGAAGTGCATTTCACCAATCACAATCACAAGACAGGGACAAGTTCAAGTTTGTCCTTCAGTGGAACAGTGCAGTGGGCTGGGTTTAAAGATGAGAGAAAAACCTACCACCAACACAGACAAATAAAAAACATAAAAAAGTGGAAACGTGACAGTGTGGCATTCAAATGGTCCAAATCAACTGTGTTCACACCCAAATTCACACTTGTAAAATTTTCATGTTCTCTTTTTTTAAAACAGAAAAAAAAAAAACCTTTAAAGTGAAATGAAGGGGAAGTCCTTCCAACACTCCTGTTACTCATGAACATATGTATATTTTAATTATCTGGTGGTTTTTGCTTACAGTTTTAAAGTTGCCATATGTTAAAATTTGTTTGGCAGTTTGCATTAGCCTGTTTGAAAAGACTGACATTATATTCTCACAAGAGCGAGGAATCACAAGAATAGGAAAGTTATTGGCAAAAATAAAAGTATACAGATATTAATCTAAGAAATCAGATATAAACTCATGAAATCCTGAATAAAATGAAACTAGACACATCTACACATAATACTACATTACAATTACATACAACAGAGAACCAATGGTGTCACCAGCCATTCATTCACATGCACATTACTTCCATTTTTACCCTCTTTTCACAATACAAAAAGTTAATGAAGTGTGAAGTTAGTTAAGGTTGTCCGATTGATACCACAGTGACACAGTGACTTCATGTGCATACTGTCTGAAAAACGCAGCTACATCTGCGAAAACGTAAAAGATTATGCCACCTAATAATATCTGCTATATGAATATTTATAAATTTGCACATCATCAGATAATATATTGTTACATGCCTAGATGATTCTATATCCGAGAAAATGAGTAGAATTAAAATACATTTTGAGAAGTTTATAGAAGGCCTTGTTTAGCACGAAAACAGTTTTTTTTTTTTTTTTAGTTAACTTTATTTATTTAATTTCTTTATTTCTAGTTGCAGCATTACAGTTAGTGTCTTTTTTTAGTCAGTGCTTTTTTTAGTGATTCTTGAAAATTGGCATGACTTATTCTCAGTGCCTGTGGGGCTTCTGCATGAGCAGTTCATCTGATATTATGAAGAGACTTCGCAGTTTCAGCACGCTTGTTTGTATTGGGATGTCGTCCTGCATTCATCACCTTCCAGCTAATCGGTGACGTGCAGCAGAAGTTGAATACATTTTGCACAAACTGGAAGAAATCTGCTGTCACAAAACAACAGCTGAGACTAATGACTTCAGCAAGATTCAGTGTGAGTGCAGCACATGGAACGCACTCAACTGGTATTTCACCTCCTTGATGCAGGCTTTGTGAGTCTTTATATCAGGGGGCTCAAACTTGCGGCCCGCAGGCCAATTGCGACCCACAGGACAACAGTTTGTGGCCCCCGCCTTAATATGAAAGTTTAATGTTAGCGCGGCCCGCGAGTTTGATATGTACGACACTTTACAGTAAAGCTGAACAAACCTACCAATCACAGTGGGGTATATGGCTCTCGGGGGTAGGGCATCAGCGGGTTTCATGCAAACAGAGAAGCATTTCTCAATGAGTGAAAGTTACACCAGCGTTGCCATGGAGAGTTTTCTTCCGTGCCTGGCTGACTGCCTCGTTTCTATTGGGCTCACGAGGACATTCGGCCCAACGCGCTGCGTTCACAACACTTCAAAAAAAGTGTTTTTAAGTTGCTGCCCAGCGGGACATTGTGAACATTACATATATTTCTATATGATGTATAAAGAAGTCAAAACTAATGACATCAACAGCAGCACGGTGTCATTTCCGCTTCCTTTTCCTGTAACAGCAGCACGGTGTCATTTTTGCTTCCTTTTCCTGTAACAACTGCACGGCGGATAACAGTCCGTGAGCAGTCGCCTTTTTTGCGCTTGCTATCCCGGTATTTTCTACCCATCTACAAATGCCATGGTATTCATCATGAAAGACATGAACATCGAGCGTAAAAACAAAGAAGGCTGCTACCGGGCTTTTATCCGCCGACCTCCGTGGTGCAGTTACAAGAAAAAGGAACCGGAAGTGACGTTCTCCGTGCGTCGGCTAAACGCTTGATTGAAACTTCAAGGCAAGAGAAGCCACGTTCAGAAGAACAGTTCATGTTCTTCAATGTTCCATTCATGTTCAGGACAATTCATGTTCAGAAAAAGGTTAAAGGTTAAAGAACTGTTAATACAGACATTAAAATCCGAATACAGCAGATATAGAAGACTGAAGAAACCTCTTATAGTCGCTGACCAGATAAATCTAATTATTATTATTATTAAGATTATTAATTATTTATTTATTTATTACTGATTATTTTCTTATAAATTCTTATTTTGTTTATTTTTTTATAATCTTCTTTTGTGTTAAAAAATAAAAATAAAGAGACTTGAGAAGATTGAAAATTTAAAAATAAAGCTTTTCTTGTGGAAAACCTGATGCGGCCCAGCCTCACCCACACTCTGCCTCCAGCGGCCCCCGGGTAATCTGAGTTTGAGACCCCTGCTTTATATGATCCATGTGTGTTAGAAGCAGTATTATGGCATCGTCCCGTTCAGCTGCTAAAGTCAATACACATCTCCTTTAAACCCTGGAGTTCACACTTATATCCTCAATGCGTCCATCGGGTGGAAGCCATAGCAGTATGGACTTGAATCAAAACTGATTATAATGCATTTGGTGATTTTGTCCTGCACATCAACTCGGGATTTTAGCTAATTCCTATGTGCATAACCGATTCAACTCTGGGATGTTTGTGGGTTTCATCACAAGAACTGCTCACCCAACATTTCTATTGGTCAGGACTTTGACTCAGCCATTCCAAAATCTTATACTTACTTTCACCATTATTTGGTAAAACATCTTGTGTCTTTAGTGTTATTGTCTTGCTGCATAACCCACTTTTTTTCTTGAGATTCCCTTCACAGACAGATCAGGATATTTTCCATTAGAGTCTGCTGGTATCATTCAGAATGCATTATTCCATCAATGATGACAAACTGCCCTGGACCAGATGCACCAAAGTTGGCTGAACCCATAATTTTACCAGCACCACTTTCACAGGTTCTTATGATGAAATGCAGTGTTTCCTTTGCACAAATATTTAAACTTCATTTAAAATCCAACATTTAAATTGAAATGTTCTATTTTATTTTCATATGTCAATAAAAGCTGAGACCAGTAGCTTTCTCACTTTCCCACATGATCTTTAACAAACCTTAGAAGGGCAGCAATGTTCTTTTTTAACAAGAGTGGATTTCTCTTTGCAGCTGTGCCATGTACACCTCTGTTGTTTTTCTGGAAAGGGTAACAAAGGTCCTCAATTTCCTTTATCTGTCTGACGGTGGTTCAGTGCAATCTAAACTCTTTGCAGATGGTTTTGTATATTTTTTTAGCATGATGAACTTTTTTTCTGAGGTCCTCACAAATTTGTATGTTTCATGAAATACTTCCTCAAATACGTGTTGTAAAGATCAGAGTTTATTTGATCTCTGTTTTTTGAATAAAACACGGACCTCACTCTACCCTTTAATCAAAAACACTCGATTATAATTTCACCTTCAAATTTAAATGTTAATTCTAGAGGTGCGCATAGTTTTGCCCTTCACAGATATATAAAATTCGATCATTTTCCTTAGTGAATTATTGACTATCTTTCAACTCAGTCTAAACTCTGAATTTTTTAAATGAACCTCTGCAGAGTTTTTAAGTACGTCATTGTTTATGTTCATCAGCTGTTCATGTTACTTAATGCTGTAAACGGTGTTTGTTACGAAAACCTTTGTGCAAAGTTTTAATGCGCTTCTGTATCCAAGTCTTCAGAGGCTTAGCGAGAAAGGCCGTCTCCTGTGGCCAGGTATAATCGATCATACAGTCACGTGACCTATTTAAAAAAGGGACATTTATCAAATGAAGTAGCTATTAGCTATGAATGAACTTTGAATAATGAATTTATCACCATGCAGATGAGCTACACGGGAGATTATGCCAAGCAGAACCAAAAGTTTAAAAGCCTAGATTTAAAGAAGTGTGTGTTTTGTTCATATATTTTCTAACGTTTTATTTTAATGGTACGATGTGTAAGAATTAGCGGTATTTAAACGCACCAAGTGGTGAGCTTCAAAATTGCAAGCGACTGAAATTTCATTCCTGACCCCACCCCTTCAAGACCTGTAAGGTTTTGGGCTACTGTAGAAACATGGCAGTGCAAGATGCCAGCCTAAATTAGAGGGGACCCACTTATTCTTTATTATACAGCTTACTTTAAGGTCCTGAAAATGTTTTTTTTTTGGAACAGCCAATTAATCTAATGTGCATGTCTTTAGACAGTGGGAGAAAACTGGAGTACCTAGAGAAAAACCATGCAAGCATTTGAAACCAGGACTTTCTTGCTGTGAGAGCAGATGTGCTACCCACCGTGCCTCCCCTAATTATAGATCAATGAAAAAATATTAAGTGATGAAAAAATTACAAGCAATTTCGGCTTATAGATTCTCCAAAATACTACACACCACCTTAAAAGACCTACTGATACATAACTGAAGTCCTGATAGTAGGTGCTTCACCCGGTTTAAAAACCTGGCATGAGATAATAACTTATTCAATTTTTGATGCATTTCCATCCTAAAATTTTGTGTCATGTGACTTCAGGTCTCAATGTGACCCAACTGAATTTGTGGAGGTTGATTTCTATAATCCCATGAGCTTTAGAATGCATGAATATAGGTGCTTGTTTGGGATATCAATTAAATACCCTGCTTGTTTACTTGTCCTCGAACTGAATGATCAGATGAAAGAAAAGTTCAGTTCTGCGAGCACTGAGACGTGCATTTTATAACCACTAAATCAGCAGAACTGAAGGAGATGCACAGAAACTGGTCTGAATTTCACAGAGCTCAGACCAATCTACACTTTCTCATCTTTTCATTTATGATCATCCTCATCCTCCTTCTTTCATTTATGATCATCCTCATCCTCATTCTTTCATATATGATCATCCTCATCCTCCTCCTTTCATTTATGATCATCCTCATCCTTTCATTCATGATCATCCTCATTCTTTCATATATGATGATCCTCATTCTCATCCTTTTATTTATGATGATTCTCATCCTCATCTTTTCATTTGTTATCATCCTCATTCTCATCCTTTCATTTATGATCATCCTTATCCATTCATTTATTACCATCCCCATCCTCATCCTCATCCTTTCATTCATGATCATCCTCATCCTTTCATTCATGATCATCCTCATCCTTTCATTTATGATCATCCTTCTCCTTTTATTCATGATTGTTCTCATCCTCATCTTTTTATTTTTGACCATTTTCATTTTTTCATCTATGATCATCCTCATCTTCATCTTTTCATTTTTGATCATCCTCATCTTCATCTTTTCATTTTTGATCATCCTCATCCTTTCATTTATGATCATCCTCATCTTTTCATTTATGATCATCCTCATCTTTTCATTTATGATCATCCTCATCCATTCATTTATGATTGTTCTCATCCTCATCACATCTTTCAATCGCCACCTTATCATGGTTCAGGGGTTTGCGTGTCTTAATGATCCTGTGAGCTATGTTGTCTGGGGCATTATGCCCCTGGTTGGGTCACCCAAGGCAAACAGGTCCTAGATAAAGGTCCAGACTAAGTGCAGTTCAGAAGACCTCTATGAGCAATATTATTTCAAGGACACAGTTTCCCTCGCCTAGAGCCAGGCCTGGGGGTCCCCCCTGGGATACTGGGTCCACCCCCCGGAGCCAGACCTGGGGGAGGTGCTCAAAGGTGAGTTCCTGGTGGTCAGGCTTCTGCCCATGTAGCTCGGCCAGGCCCAGCCCGAAGAGGAGACATGGGTCCACCCTCCTATGGACCCACCACCTGTGGGAGGGGCAATAGGGGTCGGGTGCCCTGTGAGCCGGGTGGCAGCCGAAGGTGTGGGTTCTGCCAGACCGATCTTCGGCTACTGACTAGTAGGTTGTAGGTTGAGGGATACAGATTAGATATGGTTGGGCTCACCCAAACACATAGCTTGGGCTCTGGAACCACCCTTCTTGAGAGGGGCTGGACCTTCTTTTATTCTGGAGTAACTCATGGGGAGAGGCAGCAAGCTGGTGTGGGCATCCTTGTTGCCCCCCGCCCACATGTTGGGGTTCTCTCCAGTTGCCAAAAGGGTAGCCTCCCTCCGTCCATTACGAACACCATGTTGGCTGGCTTAGATGGCGGGGGAGGCTGCCCTCCAGACCTGTGAGACCCAAGCGTGTAGTTAGGATCTCCTGGGAATGTTTGGTGGTCTCTTGTCAGACGGGCCTTCAACTCCCACCTCCGGCAAAGCTACCACCACATCCCAATGGAGTTCGGGGACATAGAGTCCAAATGGGCCACGTTCCATGTTTCCATTATTGAGGCAGCAGCCCAGAGCTGTGGCCACAAGGTCGTCAGTGCCTGTCGTGGAGGCAAACCCTGAACCAGGTGCTGGACACTTGTGGTGAGGGGGGCTGTCAAGCTGAAGAAGAAGGCCTATCAGGTCCTTTTGGCCTGTGGAACTCTCGAGGCAACAGAAAGATACTGACAGGCCAAACGTGCTGCAGCCCGGGCTGTTGCCGATGCAAAATCTCGGGTGTGGGAGTTTGGTGAGGGCCTGGAAATCAGTTGGCCTCGTAAAGGTTCTGGACCACCATCCGGTCTCAGCCGGAAAAGGGTGGAATGCACCCTCTGGGGCCTCGGGGCCGACCCAGAACACGCTCGAGTGTCTACGTCTCTCGGCTGGTCTGGGAACACCTTGGCGTACCCTGGAAGAGCTGGAGGAAGTGGCTGGGGAGAGGAAGGTCTAGACCTCACTGCTTAGGCTGCTGCCCCTGCGACCCAACCTCGGAACAAGCGGAAGAAGATGAAGATGAAGATGTTCTCATCCTCATTCTTTCATTTATGATCGTTCTCATCCTCATACTTTCATCTGTGATCATTCTCATCCTCATCTTTTCATTTATAATCATCCTCATCCGTTCATTTATAATCATCATCCTCATCTTTTTATATAGGATCATCCTTATCCTCTTCATTTATGATCATCCTCATTCTTATTCTTTCACTTGTGATTATCGTCATCCTCATCCTTTCATTTATGATCCTCATTCTTTCATTCATAATCATCCTCACCCCCATTCTCATCCTTTCATTTTTGATCATCCTCATCTTTTCATTTATGATCATCCTCATCCTATTATTTATAATAATACTTATTTATGGTCATCTTAATCCTCATTCTTTCATTTCTGATCATCCTCATCCTTAAATTTTTGATCATTCTAATCCTCATCCTTTCATGCTCATCCTCATCCTTTCATTTATGATCATCCTTATTCTTTTATTAATGATCATTCTCATCCCTTTTTATATGATTATTCCCATCTTTTAATTTATGATCATCCTAATTCTCATTTTTTTTATTTATGATCATCCTTATCCTCACCTGTTGTCTTGTTTCTCCATTTTTGGCTTTTGAATGATGTTTTTGTGTTCCAGCGTGATATGTTGCTTGAGCCGGTTATTTTTAACCTGCATTTTTTAGATCATCCATGTCTCAGATAGCATTCCTGGGATGTCTTTTGCTTGTCCCACTGTCTGGCTGTTATAGGCGGTTTCTATTTTTAAAGTCCTGTCGGCAGTCGAGTGTTCTTTCCACCGATTTTTCAGCACAGGTGTCTTTCTTTGCTCGGGTCCTTGAAATCAGATCCTCACTGTTTCAGACATTCAGTCCCTGTAGATATCTTATCACGGGTATCAGAGTCATGATCTTTTTAAAAATGTTATACTATTATTTTTGCCCATTCTCTTGAAGGGTGCCAATAATTCTGTCTGTATACAAGATTGGCTAACAGCAGGAGCACGTAATGAACAGATGATTATTGTTTCATGGTTCACGAGCACTGGAAATCAGTCCTTGTTTTTCTTTTCAAGAGTTTTTGGATGATTATTATGTTCTTAGCAAATTTTATGTGAGATAAACTGCGGTCCAATTTTTTTTAAGGGTTCTTGAGCACGGGCGATCAAGCTGCCAAGGGGAATTATGGACTCTTGGACCAGATTCAGGCTCTCAGATGGGTCAAAGAGAACATTCAGGCTTTTAATGGAGATTCTCGAAAAGTAACAATATTCGGTTCTGGAGCCGGAGCGTCGTGTGTCAGCCTGTTGACTTTGTCCCACTACTCAGAAGGTAAATGTACACTGACATACATGTCCAACAATATCCTCTTCATAATGCACAAATTATGGGACTTTGAAATGTTGTTACGTGTTTAGAGTGAGTAGTAATATAATCATGGTTTTTATATGTGTGTACATTTTGCAGATCTGTTCCAGAAAGCAATCATTCAGAGTGGTACAGCTCTTTCTAGCTGGGCCGTTAATTACCAGCCAGCAAAATACACACGAATGCTGGCTGAGAAGGTGGGGTGCAATGAGGACGACTCGATGGAAATGATCCAATGCCTCCAGAATAAGAACTACAAAGAGCTCATCGAGCAGAACATAACACCTGCCAAGTACCACATTGCTTTTGGACCCGTAATTGATGGAGATGTTGTGCCAGATGACCCACAGATCCTGATGGAGCAGGGAGAGTTTCTGAACTACGACATCATGCTCGGGGTAAATCAGGGCGAGGGCTATAAATTTGTGGATGGTATCGTGGACAGTGAGGATGGTGTCGCTGGAAATGACTTTGAATTCGCTGTGTCAGATTTCGTGGATAACTTGTACGGCTATCCAGAAGGCCGAGATACCCTGAGAGAGACGATAAAGTTCATGTACACGGACTGGGCAGATAGGGAAAATCCAGAAACAAAGCGCAAAACGTTGGTTGCACTTTTTACGGATCACCAGTGGGTGGCGCCCGCTGTAGCCACCGCTGATCTGCATGCGCAGTATGGTTCACCAACGTATTTTTATGCCTTCTACCATCACTGCCAAAGCGAAATGAAGCCAGCCTGGGCGGATTCTGCACATGGAGATGAACTTCCATATGTGCTTGGCATCCCGATGATTGGCCCAACTGATCTCTTCAGCTGCAACTTTTCCAAGAATGATGTAATGCTAAGTGCTGTGATTATGACCTACTGGACTAACTTTGCCAAAACTGGGTGAGTAGATTACACCAACGTCAGCTTGAAACAGTTTTTCCATTACATTTCATGATCCAACCATTTCATACCATTTCACGATCTTGATGCATGTCCAGCTTGTATCATTTCAGGCTCACCATCCATCCCCAAGATCTTTGTTGTACCTTTTGAGGACCCATACTGATGGTAGTGCATATTAAGCTGTTCTTGTGTCTCTGGTATAAATTTCGCCAACACTTTTAACAATCCAACCTGAAGACATCTTTGTTGTGCTTTTCAGAGACCCAAACCAACCGGTTCCCCAGGACACAAAGTTTATTCATACCAAGCCTAATCGCTTTGAAGAAGTGGCGTGGTCCAAATACAATCCGAAGGACCAGCTATATCTTCATATTGGACTCAAGCCACGTGTCCGAGACCACTACAGGGCCACGAAGGTTGCGTTCTGGCTCGAGCTAGTGCCGCATTTTCACACCATCCACGAACTTTTACAGTATGTATCATCAACCACCAAGATCCCTCCTCAGGACACGACTCCTTTCTCATACACCAAGCGCTTATCCAACAAACTGTGGCCGTCTACCACCCGGCATCCATCGATTCCTTCATCCAACACCAAGCAGTCAACGGAGCAACAGAAAAATTCGGAGCACGAGGATAACTCCGTAATCATAGAGGCTCGAGACTATTCCACAGAACTGAGCGTTACCATCGCCGTCGGAGCGTCCTTGCTCTTTCTAAACATCCTGGCCTTCGCAGCGCTGTATTATAAAAAGGACAAGCATCGTTTTGAGTCCACTCGCCGTCCGAGCCCGCCAAGGAACCTTGCTAATGATGTACCAAGGGTTCCAAGTGAGGATCTAATGTCGCTGCAGATGAAGCAACTTAATCACGACCATGATCATGATTATGAGCCATTGCAAGGGCATGACATGCTCCGGCTCCCTTGTCCTCCAGACTACGCCCTCACTTTACGTCGCTCCCCGGATGACTTCCCGATCATGACGCCGAACACCATCACTATGATCCCCAATTCTCTCTCGGGGATTCAGTCCCCATACCATCCTTTTAATCCGTACGCCAACAGCACTCCGAGCAATACTGGCCTCCCTCATGGACACTCTACCACTAGAGTATAACTCAGCGCCAATGACTGTACTGTACAAGCAGCAGATTATTATTTAAGTCAAACAGAGTGCGCCTGGTTGTTTGGAGACAAGCAGCGAAGGTGTTATTTTATTACTGACTACTTTATGAACTATCTCAAAGCTAACCTGTATAATGTGAACAATGAATGTAATGATTTTCACATTTGTGGCAAAGCCAAGTAAGCGTAGGACTCTTCTGTGATCTCTAGCATTACGATATCCTGTAGAAAATCCCATCCCTTTGCTTAGGTTGTGTCGGGAACTCTTGGGAAACCTTTAGTCCTCAAACTAATATCATCAGCATATGTGGGGTTTTGTTGATTAGCCGTTCTGATAGAAGCAATAGTAGCATTAGCCATCATGGCTGTCTTAAAGGTACAGTGTGTACGATTCAGAGGTATCTTGCCCCACCTAGAGATGAGGATCCAGACTGCAACCAACTGTAGCCAGTATGGAAACTACATTTTCCCCCCTGGCGAGTACAGGGCTAATTACCATAAATGGGCGTGTCCATCACACACACACTTGTGGCACATGTGCAATATTCTTGATGGCTTGTAAGCTGGTAGATTTGCTGCCTTCACATAAAAGGCATCATGTACACACACACACACACACACACACACACACACACACACACACACACACACACACACACACACACACACACAC
>JAOUQZ010000047.1:28140623-28153900 GCA_028564935.1 Neosilurus hyrtlii | reverse complement strand
ATATATATATATATATATATATATATATATATATATATATATATATATATATATATATGTGTATATATATATATATTAGGATTTATTTCCACATCTTATTTACCTTTATGTGTAAATTTTACATGATTTGTTTCTTTGTGTGTGATCGCATTCAGATAATAAACCTGAAACAAATATGATCAGACATTAAAAGTATGTCTTTTCAGTAAGGGAATATTTTGAAAAAAATTTCTTACATTTGACCCTGACTTCAGTTTCATGAAAAAATAAACAACAAAGAGAGAAAAAAAGTGAAAATAAACCTTAGAGAGATTCGTCTCTGAATCTGAGAATGAATCTGAAATCTGAGGTTGTTGGGTTTTTTTTATATTATCTGCAATACTGTCCCAAACCCTGACATGAATATTCCTTCCAGGTCCTGAAAATGACCTACAATAAAGTCAAAGTGATCACAGGTCTCACTTTGTCTGGCCTCACACGCCTTGTAAGGTTGCACCTGGACAACAACCGCATCGAACTCATCCATCCGGACGCCTTCAGAGGGATGACATCACTTCGTCTGCTTCATCTCGAAGGAAACCGTCTGCAGAAGCTCCATCCTTCTACCTTCAGCACATTTTCATTGTTAAATCACTTCCCAGTGTCTACAATCAAACATCTGTATCTGGCGGACAATTATCTGACATCCCTGCCAGGAGAAATGCTGAGACACATGCCTCATTTAGAAAACCTTTTCCTGTACGGAAACCCCTGGACCTGTGACTGTCGCCTGGACTGGCTCCAAGAATGGATCACACGCCATCCAGGTAAAGTGTTAAAGATATAAAGGACAAACAGATGACGAAATGTAACATACCCTCCAGCCTAGCCATGTCAGTGTGTTAAATAAAATGCTCATCTAGCATGCCTCTCATTGAAAATCAGAGTTTTCTGATTCCTGTACTAATCTTTTGATCATTCAATGGAATGCTCTCCAGAACACATATGCCCCTCCCCCTGGGGAATGGGGGTGTGTCTTACCCTACAGTAGCAGCTTGGTAGCTAGAAACATGTTTCATCTGTGTGTTTTTGCCATCAGTCTAGCACCTCACACTGCCCATGCACATCTTATGTGGGTTTCCTCCTGGTTCTCCAGGTTTCCTCCCTACAGACCAAAGATACATTAGTCAAGTTTGGTAGGCTTGAGGCCTTAGTGTGAATGGTTGTTTATCTGCGTTGGCCCTGCGATGGTAAGCTGCTCAGGGTGTACCCCGCCTTTTGCTAGCTGACATTGTCTCTAGCTTCCCTGTGACAGTAAGCAGGATAATGGATAATGAATGAATACTTCTCATTATGGTTCAGTAACAGCATCCACTAAATGTTATTTTTCGTGTGTGTTCCAGGTGTGATGAAATGCAAAAAGGACAAAACACATACGAAAGATCAGATATGTCCAACATGCGCCTCACCACAGCATCTGAGCGGAAAACAAATCTGTGAACTCAAGGATTTCCAGTGCACAGTGCCGATCATTAACACCTCTCCAGGGAAGGACGTTTCACGTGAGGAACGCCTCAGTGAGCTTCTTACTCTGGATGATTTCAAGCCACCCTTTGGAAACATCACGTTGAACCTATCAGATGAACATGGAAACATGGTGGACTTGACCTGCCAAGTTATAAAGCCGAGGGAATCCACAGAAATCATGTGGAACTACACTGAGTCTTTGCAGATCAGTGCTAACATGACTCTTTTTTTGGACCTCGAATGCCCGATGAACAGGGAGAACTATGCGAGCCTATGGCGGCTGCTTGCGTACTACAGCGAGGTTGCTCTGCACCTGCGCAGGGAGATTATGTTAAGTAAAGAGCCTGAACTTAGCTACAGATACAGACAGGACATTGTGAGAGATGCATACTATTACACCGGAGTCCGAGCTAATATTCTGTCCCATCCATCTTGGCTCATGCAATCTTATGTGAATATACAGCTCAACAGGCCAGATTCCACATCCAAGTTTGTAAAGCTCATTTTTATTACTCAGATGTCTTCCACCACAGATAGTGAGCAGGCGAGGTGGCAAAAACGACCCTGGGTAATGATCAAAGACAACAATGCAACACAGACGATATTTAGTTCCATCGTGGGCAGTATGGTTGAGATGGACTGCAGTGTGTTGAGTTCTGGAAGGCCAAGCATTCAGTGGATGTTGCCTGATGGCTCGAAGCTTAGGGCATCTTTCATTAGCCCAAACAACCGTCTATCTGTGTCTCCTACAGGTAAACTTCTCATCAAAGCAGTGGATCATTCAGACTCTGGTGTGTATTACTGTTTCGCTGAACTTCTAGGAGATGCAGATCTTCTTCCTTTTCGTTTATTAGTAGTTGAGTCCTCCAGACCCACCGCAAATGATGAGGTCAAGATTGCTTTTGAGAAATTTGTTGGGGAATCTGTATATCTGCCATGTAATACTTCTGCTTCACCAGATGCCGATGTGAGCTGGATCTTTCCAGATGACAGTGTCATGAACGCCAAAGCAAACTTATCTAGAGGTTTCATCTTCTCCAATGGAACTCTTTTCATTCCTCACTCCAGACCTGAAGATAATGGGAATTACAAATGTGTGGCTCTGAATCAACATGGTGAGGACACTCTTTCTACAAAGTTCACTGTTATGAGACGAC
The DNA here is from genome assembly GCA_028564935.1 of Neosilurus hyrtlii. Taxonomy (NCBI): domain Eukaryota; kingdom Metazoa; phylum Chordata; class Actinopteri; order Siluriformes; family Plotosidae; genus Neosilurus; species Neosilurus hyrtlii. The sequence continues at coordinate 28,151,237 of JAOUQZ010000047.1, read as the reverse complement.
AAGGAACACAGCCTCTCAGACGGTATCCCATGAGACCACTGTCTGCAGCGGGTGTGGCTACAAAGGTGACAGCAATTATTGAGGATATAGACGAGTCATCCGGTGATGAAACTGGCCAGAAGAAAATGCCATCACATAGAGGTTTAATGAACCAAAGGAGGGGATCACAGACAAGGCCACGACTCTATCCAGCGAGGAACTTGCAGAGACAAATTCCAAGCTACAGAAAGCCTGTTCAGAATGGGTTGAATGGAGAACTCAGAAAGGACACTCTTGGGAGCAGGAGGAAATTGAATAAATCTCACATCAAAATTGACCCCCACAGATGGGCTGACCTTTGGTCAAAAATTCGTGAGAAAACCAGTCTACATACCACAACGCCTAGCTCATACTCAAACACTCCAGTAGAAAGGGTTCAAACTGTAGTTCCAGAATCTCGCAATCACATTGAGGGATCTTCTCCAGATGATGCAAGCCCAATAAAGGAAGAGCACACCTCCATTATCATGTCTCAGACTCATAATGTTCAACCAGTCACACCTCCTTCACATGTTGAATACAAGTTGCACCAAATAACACCTCCTGAATCAAGCACTAAGTCAAATGAAGTGACACTGAGACTGAAACCCACAGCTGTTCCTAATTATCTTACCACTGAGATAAATATCTTGGAGGGAGACCATGTAAATACCTTAACTACCAGCGTTTCACCCAGAGAAGAAAGACAACACAACCTATTGGAAAATAGCCCAGCTGCTCCCAATTCCAAGTTGAAGAATGAGCTTGGCATCTCCGTAAAGTCCGCTGATGGTGGAAAATTGCACCCAACGAGTAAAAAAGACAGTACACAATGGATGATTAGCCCTTCAACACTGACAACCAAAGTCATTTCAGGTAATGTTACAAAGCAAAGAGTTCCCTCTAGGTCATATTCCAGGATTCCTTGGAAGTCCAGGAGGCGGTTTGGGAACAGGGGACGAGTAAACCGTCTTAGACCAAGACCATCCATGCCCTTCATTACTAGCATACCACGGTTATTTACAGCACCCAAGGCCACTGCAACACACAATCCATTATTTACTACATCCACATCCGCCATACCAACAGCAGACACACCAGCCGATTCCACCACTACATCCATTACTTCATCCCAGTACCCGAAATCCTTAACAAACAATTATTCTAATGGTAATGATCAAAGCAGTGTCTCACTGTTAGCAGACAAAGATGATCCACCTGCCCACAAGTTGGTGGCAAGTGAATCATCCACAATCCAGAAGACTGAACCAACTCTAAATGTTTTGCAATATGGTTTACCCCATGCAGTACACATTACACCACCAGCAGTGACTGTGACCACATCTCAAAGCAAAGCAAATGAGGACCCATCTGAAGATAGTCTGAAAAATGTGCAGAAGATCACAACAGAGACTGAGATGAATTACCAAACTGCTTTCACTCTTCAGCCTGAGACAGAATTTGAAACAATTGCAGCTACTCAAGGAATGTTTACAACCCGAATTTCAGCACTAAACCCATCTCAGGAGTCAGAAAGTGAGAATAACCGAACAGATACTAGCCCTCACATATCTCATTCACTCCCAGAGGAAAGCTTGGAAATCAACTTCACGCATAAATCTGTCCAACCTGCATTTGCTACAGCTGAACCACTTCAAACCCCAATTATAGAGCTGTATGAAGAAACAAAGGCAGAAAATTTCCTTAAAAAAACATTTTCTAATTCTTCACTGAAACACAATCATACAGTCCCACATGAACACCATGCTGTTTTTCCCATTACGACTTCAGGCCCAGAGGTGGGAGATGGAGAATTGCTGGTGTTTAACATGGACAAACCCTCAACAACATCTTTACTGTTGCTATCAAATACTAAATACACAACAGCAACAACAATCATGACACCCTCAATAAAAACCACAGAGACTGGTTTCCACACTCCACTTCTAAGTACTAATTTTAGAGATACATCATTTTCAAAACCCAGTGTCCTGATAGTAGATAACAGAATTCCGTCTTACTCAAGAAACCCTCCAACTAACCACATTCCCGATAAGAATAACAGAAAAACCCCTAATGGCCCCAACCACAGACATCCATTCATCATCCATCAAACATCCAATATCAGTTTATCTGTGAATGTCGCAGCAGGATCAGTTGGTACAATTGGATCAAGCATGTCACCGAAATCTTCCCAAACCACGAATACAGGAGCAACACCAACAGGTGTAATGTCTATAAACCAGCCCCTTGGCAAGAATCTGCCTGTTCCTGAGTCACCGCATGTGCCTGTAGTTAGAGCAAGGCCCAGAATCACCACCGCTAATCTTACCACAGTCACTGTGAATGCTGAAACAGATGTGCAGTTTCCGTGCAATTCTGTGGGGGAACCTAAACCTTTTCTAACCTGGACCAAAATCTCTACAGGTACAAATAAACACCATTAAACATAGTATTTAACTTCAAAAAGAAATATGACATGGATTAATATTCAAATTGTCGACTTGGGTCTGTTTATTTGTCTTTTAAATGCCCACCTGGTTCATTGTAATAAGAGCATTCTGAGCCCAGGTTGGACCCAAGCCATGGAGACTTGCCTATGCATAAAATGCAGAAGGCATCTTTATTCTCTGTTGGCCCATGACATGTCCAAAAAAACATGTGTGCACCTTCTGTTTCTTTATGGTCACATGGAGAGAATCCTCAAAAGACTCATTTAGGACAGTTATTTACTGTTACACATGTAGTGTTTCAAAGAAACTATGATGACTTCAACAGATTACTTCCATGTTGACAGACAGCTTTCAAGTTTCTCTATCTTTATATTTCTGTTTTTTTTAGGTGCTATCATATCAGCAAATACCAGAATCCAGCGATTTGAGGTTCAGCCCAGTGGAACCTTGGTAATCCATAACGTTCAGCTTCAAGATCGTGGTCAGTATGTCTGCACTGCTCAGTCTCGATACGGTATTGATAGGATAGTGGTTACCTTAATGGTTCTGGCCCTAAAGCCAAATATTCTGAGTCCATGGCAGCATGATGTGACTGTGTACTTAGGAGACGGGGCCAAGCTTCGGTGTCAAGCACAAGGTCTTCCCCGTCCTCAGATAAGCTGGGTGCTTCCAAATCAGACCGTGGTGCAAGCCATCAGCACTAGGGAACAGAGGCTAATGCTTTTTAGCAATGGGACACTTCATGTGAAGCAGACTAGCTATTCAGACAGTGGAATCTACAAGTGCATCGCCAGCAATGTGGCTGGAGCTGCAACAATATCGATCCGGCTCCACGTTACTGCACTTCCACCCATAATCCAGCAACAGCGAAAGGAAAACCATACCATTTCTGAGGGTCAGACCATGTACATACACTGCAGCGCTAAAGGAGCCCCATATCCAGTGATACGGTGGGTTACCTTCAGTGGTATGCAAATCCGCCCTTCCCAGTTCATCAATGGAAATGTGTTCGTATTTCCCAATGGGACGCTTTACATTCGCAACACAACAGAAAAAGACTCGGGTACCTATGAGTGTGTTGCTATGAATGTTGTGGGTGTAGCTAAGAGAAGAGTAAGTGTGTTGGTGAGACGGACTTCCTCAACAGCCAAAATTACTTTCACATCACCCCTATGGACTGATGTCAGTTACGGTGGATATCTGAGGTTAGACTGCAGTGCATCAGGAAGCCCTGAACCGAAAATCATCTGGAAAACTCCAGCAAAAAAGCTCATCGATGCACATTTCAGGTACGTCGAGTGCTAGGCATCACTTCAGTTATAAATTAAGCTAACACATGACTCAAACGAAATTAAACTATAACGTGACTCATACAAAATAATAATAACACGTGACTCATACAAGATTATACTAACACGTGACTCAAACGAAATTAAACTGGCACATGACTTATATACAAGATTATACCAACACATGACTCATACAAAATTAAACCAACACATGACTCTAAAGTTATACTAACACGTCACTTATACACAAAATTAGACTTTGGATGTGTGGTCCAAAATTTCTTCCGATCTCCAATCCCAACTTTATTTCCCACCTTTATTTATTTCATATTTCATCATCATCTTGTTATAGGTATATAGGATATTATATTTTTATACCTATTTATTAACCAAAGGTGGGCAGAGTGGAAGGTATCGAAATTGGTTCCGTCCATCCATCGTATAATTTCTTAGTGTTGTAACTTTGGAAGAAAATTAGATAGGATCACCAAATTTGGTGTATGGATCCCCCTCAGGGGCAAATAAGGTGGGGTTGTATATGGGTCATCTTGACCTTGTTTCAGAGTCAAAGGCTCACTTTTTATATATTGGACTTTTGGATTACAAATCCAAAAAACTCCACAGTTCTTCAGGAAGTTGCCTCCCCACCTCCCACTGAAACACTGATTTTGAGTGTATGTGCTGCATGGCCTGTTTAGCATTTACTGTGTCACCTGACAGGAAAGTTTTGTGTCATCTCGCATTGTCGTCATCTGTTGTTGTTATTGTCATCCATCATCATCATCGTCCATCGTAATGCTTACTTCTAATTTATGACTGCTTATCGACCAGTCAACTTATTTCAACCAAACAGAATTTTATTTCCATCATACTATTGTGCACCTGTTGTTTTATTTCTGTTTCAAATCCATTTTTGTCCCTTCCGATAGCAAAACCTGGGTTTTATTATGCTCCACAAGGGAATGAAATGAAAAACATGAAATTGTTTCCGCAACTTTGCCTGCAGAAATGTGTATTTTTTATTTGATGTTTTCGACAGCGATCTCTAGAGTAATGTGGCACAGTGGTGTTGTGGTTAGCTTGTCCGCCTCACAGCAAGAAGGTCCTGGTTTCAAACCCAGGGCCTGGAGTAGGCATTTGTGTGTGGAGTTTGCATGTTCTCCCTGTGCTGTCCAGGTACCATGGTTTCCTCCCACAGTCCAAATTAGCTGTTTCAGATGTGAATGTGAATAGTTGTGTATGTTGGATTGGTGAGCTGTTCAGGGTGTGAGATAGGCTCCAGTCTGCCTGCGACCCAAACAGGGTTAAGCAGCTTGGAAAATATATAAATGAATCTTTAGTGTACAGAGTTCAGTTATTAGATATAGTGTTGGTGATACTATACCTTCCATCGGTGTAGTGTAGTCCACAGTTTCCAGGAGGTTCTTCTGGTGAATGAGAAAGTGAACGTGTACAGGAGCTGTAATAGTAGGAAAAGAATTTACTCCCAGATAAAAGGGCCGTCTTTACATGTTCCAGATGTGATGAGCAGATTTTGGACCGCAGTGCACCATCTGTTACCAATTACAAAGCAAACACCTCAATCTTTGCTCAAGACAGCTGACTAAGTAGTCTAGTTCAAGCTCATAATTCCTGGAGTTATGGGTGGATTTACCCAGAGTGCACGAGTTCATCCACCTTTCAGTTAATAGACCAAAGTTTGAACATGTATCAATCATCAATCCTGAGAGTGTGAATATGAACGTCCCATCAGATGTTTCTGTAGATGACCTCTTACTCAGCTTTTCATTGCTCTTTCATTCCTCCGGCCTTCCACTGAACGAACACGGTAAAGCTAATGCTACTCTCAGTCTGAAACATGAAATGCAGCCCTCCTTCACTTTTTACTGCCCCTGCAGCATGCTCGATATTTTTCAGGTTGATTTTCTCCAGACTTCACTGCTGTGCATGTGCTGTCATGAGTGGAAGATTATTTACTGAACTGGAGGTGACGGGTATTAAAATATACCCTGGAGACGTTTTTGGTGCTGGATTCTGGTTGTTCTTTGTCAACAGTGGAGTAATTTTGTGTAAAAAACACACTTTGCCAGGATGCATGAAGCGAGTGATTTAGTTCAGTTTCATATTCTTATATAACATGGTACAATGTACATCACTTACTGAGAACGAAACCTTAAGCAATTCTGCCAGGGCATAAAGTTTGGCATATAATGGTGAATAATTAGCATTCTGCACAATCCAGATGAAGTTTTCTTCAATATTATTATTATTATTATTATTTAGTCATTTATTACATTTTAAGGATATTATTAGAAGGTTAGATTTTTTATTTTTTATTTTTTTGGACATTCTGTATTAATCCCACAAGGAAGATTATAGCCTCTGCATTTAACCCATCTGAAGTGAGCACACACACTTTTTCAAGTGAGGCAAAGGAGATGCTTTCTAAGTGCTTTATAAACTATTGGTAAATCTTGTGGTGGCACAGTGGCGTAGTGGTTATTATGTCTGCCTTACAGCAAGAAGGTCCTCGGTTCAGGTCCCAGGTCCCAGGTTTCTGTGTGGAGTTTGCATGTTCTCCTCGTGCTTGTGTGGGTTTCCTTCGTGTACTCTGGTCTCCTCCCACAGTCCAAAAACATGCACATTAGACTAACTGACTGTTTCAAATTGCCCCTAGGTGTGAGTGTGAGTGTGAATGGTAGTGTGTGTGCTGCCCTGTAATGGTCTGATGAGCAGTTCAGGGTGTACCCTGCCTTCATCCCGTGAAGGCTAAGATAGGCTCCACCGTCAATGCGACCGTGATAGGATTAAGTGCTTCGGCGAATGAGTGAGTGAGTGTAAATCTCGCAAAAGAAACTTTTACTGAGCTATGAACATGGCTGCACATCTGGATTGTTAAAGCTTGATGTCAGTGAGTAAAACGCTGATTAATGGATGGTGCTGGCCTTTTCTCAACGTTCTATTGGACATCACTTCAAATTCTTCTGGATTAATTTTATCGAAGACAGGGGATCTTCTCTCAAATCTTTTCCTATTTGAGATATTTAGTGAAGTTTTATTTTTAAAATATATTTCTTATATATATTTTTAGTAAATATCCTTTTAATGATATTCATATTCACAACTAAATCATTCAGAATGCTGCTTAAGTACAGTGAACTCCCCATCACATACAACAGGTCCACAACAGGAAACGGAACCAATTCCAAGGATAGGTGTGGCCAGGTCATAAGCAACTCACCTGTTGTGTGACGGAAAATAGATCCTTGTCATGAAGTCTTCAACACTTTCCTAACTTTTCCTAGTCATAAGTACAGGTTCATTTCCAAGGTTTGCATGTAACAGTAAACACATGAATCTTATACACTTTTGGGGTCATGTGATGCTCTCAGAATCATAGCTTTTCTTACAGTAGTCCTGTGATTGCTCTACATTAAACCCATTGGACGTCCTTAAATACCCATGTGTATCGTACCACATGTTTACCACAGTGTTAGGTTGAGTCGTACAGCAGCTGTACGTAATTATTTTCCCGAGTATCAAAGGAATATAATTTTTTACAATCATCATTGTATTTAACCTACAGACTTGCCCTTTTTTTTCCACTTGACAGATATACAACTTGTTTTATATGTGAACATAGTGACACAGCTCTTAAACACAGCTCACTCAACACCAGTCACTTTAGTCATAGCGCCTATAATTTTACACTACAACAAGAACAACAACAAAAATCGCAGGTTGTGAAAGGGGCTTAATGAACCTCATTCTCTTAAGATAAATTTTGGAGAAACATTCATTCATTCATTTGCTGAACCGCTTAATCTTGGCTCTCAGAGAGGGCGATGGTGGCGTACACCCCGAACAGCTTGTCTGTCTATCGCTGGGCAGCACACACACAACCATTTACACTCACACCTAGGGGCAATTTGGAACAGCCAATTAGCCTAATGGTCATGTCTCTGGACTGTGAGAGGAAACTGGAGTACCCAGAGGAAACACAGGGAAAGCATGCGGAGAACATGTACACTCCTGGGCAGAAAAAAAAAAGAGCCATGTCTGTATTTTCAAAAATGTAAGTAATTATTAACTATAACATATAAATATATTGAAGAAGTACTTGATGCAGTTCTTGTCCAGCCAAACTTTAGTGGCCTTGGAGGTTTGGGCTGGGGCATTTATTAGTTATAAAATATTTTTATTTGATATTAATTAGCTGGTGTTCAGACAACCTATCACTATTCACTGGTAATGATGTATTCTTGGCTGTTACATACTTTTGCCATTCGCTATACCTACAAATATGTAATTTCAATTTATTTATTTATTTTTATTTTTTTTGGGGGGGGTTGCCCAGAAGTGTAAACTCCACACAGAAATTCCCTTGCCGTTTTCAACAGAATCATCACTTTCTACTTTCTACCATGCCATTATTTAATAATCATTATTTAGCCAAAAATTAACAACCTTTTTTTCTTTTTTTCTTTCTAGCTTTGATCAGAGAATGAAAGTGTTCAGCAACGGCACGCTCACCATTCAATCAGTAACAGACAAGGACCATGGAGACTACATCTGTTTGGCCAGAAATAAAATGGGGGATGATGTTGTGCTCCTGAAAGTGATTGTCATGATGAAAGCAGCCAGAATTGAGCAGAAAGAGTTAAACAACCAGAAGGTTTTTTATGGAGGAAATTTAAAGGTAGACTGTATTGCATCGGGGCTCCCGAACCCTGAGATCAAATGGAGTCTTCCAGATGGCACCATGATTAATAGCGTCATGCAGTCAGATGACAGCGGAGTGCGCACGAGGAGGTACGTTGTTTTCGACAACGGTACTCTCTATTTCAATGACGTGGGTGTGAAGGAGGAAGGAGACTACACGTGCTATGCTGAGAACCAGATTGGCAAAGATGAAATGAAGGTTCATATCCAAGTTGTGGCAGCTGCACCAACCATACACAACAACACTTTTGAGGTGATCAGAGTGTCACATGGCGAAACAGCATCACTTACTTGTAAGGCAAAAGGACAGCCTTCACCAACGATAACATGGCTTTCCCCAGACAACAACATCATCGCCCCTCCAGCATCAGATAAGTACCAGCTTACCACTAATGGGATTCTGGAAATCCATAAGGTACAGGGGTTAGACAGTGGAAACTACACTTGCTTAGCCAAAAATACAGCAGGTACAGACAAGAAGGTGGTTAGTGTAGAAGTTGTGACTTTAGCGCCCATCATTAACGGAATAAAGAGCCCTATAATTAGAGCGGAGGAGACAGCTGAGAAAGACCAACGGCTATTCTTGCACTGTAAAGCTGAAGGAACACCATATCCACAGGTCATGTGGATGATGCCTGAGAACGTTGTACTTCCAGCTCCTTACTATGGCAGCAGGGTCATGGTTCATCGCAATGGTACTCTTGATATTCGCAACTTGCGCAAGAGTGACTCTGCCCAGCTGCTCTGCATAGCTCGCAATGAGGCAGGCGAGGCCAGACTAGAGGTACAGCTTCAAGTTACTGAGAGTGTTGAGAAACCAGTGCTGAAAAATTTGGCCACAGAGACTGTCCAATTCACCAGTGGAGTCAGTGTGGTCCTAAACTGCTCCATGGAGGGAAGCCCGCGTCCTGAGATCACCTGGTTCCTTCCCAATGGAACAACCCTACTGAGTGGAACTAGCATATTCCCTTTCAACCATCGCCCTGATGGAGCATTGATCATTAAAGAACCTTCTGTTTCAGAGGCAGGGATTTACCAGTGCGTGGGCCATAATAGTGCAGGCTCTGTGGAAAGGACAGTTACTCTAGAGTCCAATCAGAAGCCCATCATCAGCAGCACATACAGCTCACTGGTCAGCATTATCAATGGTGAAAACCTTCAGTTGAACTGTCTGTCAAGTGGTAACCCAATACCAAAGCTTACCTGGACTTTACCAAATGGAAACATCCTCACCAGGCCTCATAAAATAGGACGATACATTATTTTTGACAACGGTACCTTAACAGTCCAACAAGCATCCGTCTACGATAGGGGAACATACCTTTGTAATTCTGCCAATGAACATGGATCCTCGTCCATGTCAGTTGCAGTGATTGTGATTGCTTATCCACCACGCATCACCACTGGACCCTCGGCGGTCACTTATGGGAGACCAGGATTTGCAATCAAGCTTGAATGTTTGGCAATTGGTATCCCAAAGCCAGAGGTACTTTGGGAAATGCCTGATAAAACCCGGCTTAAGTCAGGACCTCATCCACGGCTTTATGGTAATAGGTACATCCATCCACAAGGTTCTCTGGCCATCCAGAACCCGTCGAGCAGAGACAATGGTTTCTATAAGTGCACTGCCAAGAATCTGGTTGGCAGTGATAGCAAAGCAACCTACGTATATGTGTTTTAATACAAAATATCATTAAATACCTTCATGCCTTAAAGAACTGCTGTGCAGAGAATACTGATAGCAGTGACCAAGTTACTTAATAGGAACAGGACGTGTCCATTTATGGGCTTTCTCCTGCTTCAAAACACTCTTATAAAATATAATATTAGAGTGACTTAATTGGAATCAAAATGAGTATCATCTGGGAGGAAATTCATGCGGGTTGGTTTAGATCTATGGTTCTCAAAGTGGCTTCAGTCACTGACAGGGATCTGCAAAGTGAAGCAGTGGGGTCGGCAACTTTCCCAACATAGAAACCAGAATTATATTGTTGTTGTTGTTGTTGTTGTTATTGTTGTTGTTGTATATTAATAATATTATTCATTGCTAAATGATTATTTTTGACAACTTTGATTAAAAATTTCATGGGTGAAAAGAACAAAAAAAAAAGAAAAACAATTTATATATATAT
>JAOUQZ010000047.1:28109788-28121870 GCA_028564935.1 Neosilurus hyrtlii | reverse complement strand
TGTGTGTGTGTGTGTGTGTGTGTGTGTGTGTGTGTGTGTGTGTGTGTGTGTGTGTGTGTGTGTGTGTGTGAATTAGTCCATAATAAACATGCTGTTTCCTGTATAATTTATTTCATGTTTAAAAACAATAGAAAAATTACACATGACTACAGAACCACTGACATTTGGGCTGTTTCTCCTCACCAAGTTCACCAAGTTGGTACTGATGTACTTGAAAGAATGAAATTATGGCACTGGAGTACAAACTCTGAGGAGAGGAGTGCACATTACAGTCATTTGGAACAGTAGCGTACTTAATTCCGTTTACCTTCTGGTTTCCTTCACAGTAAAGTATATTTACAATAAAATCATATGAAACCAGCCGACCTCATCATTCAGCTGACCCTGGATAAAGGTGGTGTACACCCTGAGCAGCACACCAGACCATCACAAGGCAACACTCACACCCATTCACACTCACACCAAGAGGTAATCTGGAACAGTCAATTAGCCTAATGTGCATGACTGTGGGAGGAAACCAGAGCACCTGGATTAAACCATCATTTAATTTAAAGATATTAATAAATGTTAATAAATCATATCCAGGATCTTTGGCGTACATAGAAAACGCGAGCAGTAGTAAAAACGTTGGTCCGAACAGCAGGTGTGTTTAACAGGAAAGAATACATGAAAAACTAATTTTGCATAAACTACACAGTCACGCTGACTGGTGCAAAATGCATTCTGGAATACTAGATGGTCCTAAGTCCACACCAACCACCCAGTGCATCCTGGGTAAGATGGGAGGAGCAAAAACGCATCCAGGCATTTAAGCTGTTTTTGGCTAGGTGTGAACTTTGAACTAGACCAGTCCCCGGGCTGTGAATGATAATGTTTCACAAAAAGGCACGAACAAAGAACGCAAATTGAGGAATAGCCTTGGTCATGGTTGCCATGGTTACAAGTGTAACATGAGTTTGTTCATGCACCAATGAGGCTGTGTTTTCATTCTCACTATTATTAATCTATATGAGAGGAAGGTAGGAATAAAATAAACACAGTATGAGTGTGGTTAAAGAGGACATGTAGCACCATGTAGCTGAAGTTAAAAAACTGTCAGGGCTGGAATTTATGAATCATGGTGATACTTTTTGCGGAGATTTATGTACATCGGGGGATTTCCAGTGATTTTCAATATGTGATATATTTTTTTTAAATATTGACACATATCGAGACCGTGCCATGTCCACTTCAGCTTTCAGAGCACTAAACAGATTGAGATCCACATCATACAAGCTCATTACACTCCAGTTACACACCAAGCACACACTATTGTTTATTATATTTAATCATCAGAATTTAGAATTTTTTAACATGACTCGAATAAAGTAAAAAAAAAAGAGAAGACACAAATGATGAATACACATGCTTGAGGTACGAACAAAAGAAATCCGGCAGCAGTCTGTACCACAGTGTTATTGAATTCTGGCTAACGATTGGTCAGAAGCTGTTGTTGAGCGTTTACAAAGTGCAGCATTGTGGGGGAGGGTTTGCGTTCACCAGGGTCTGGTAGTTTGTTTGTTTGTATTGTTTGTCCTTTAGCAGGATTGCTCTAAAACTACTGAGGTGCTATTACCTTTTGCAGTGAGCTGTATATGATTGATGTTATCATGACTAGACATTTAAAAGCTTAAGGAAATTGTACTAAAGTAAAGTAATATTACGGTCGTTACATTTATTTAGACAGGAACTTTCCAATAGGTCTAACGCCGGGATCTAATCTGATCATTACAAGTTCAACTTCAAGTTAGACAGAGCATACGTGTGTCCGAAGATTTGTAAGAGGTACGGTTTTAAATTTAAATTCCTCCGCTAATGATAGAGTAACTAATGTCATGACAGTAGTAATAATATTAGTAGTATTAGCTAAAACACGTCATGTAACGTAACCTGATGTTAGGCCCTATTATACAACGTCAAGGATCTAACTTTATATATACCAGTTGGTGCCATGTGAAAGGTCAGTGAATGCGCATCTTCGCTCCACCAGTCATTTCTGTTAGCAGGATTACAAAAACTACTGATCTGATTTTCATCAAACTTGGTGGAGGGGGTGGGTCCTGGTCCTGGAAGAAACCGCCATAAAATTTTGGAGGTGACTTTGGGGATGAAGTCTTAACTGTGTCACAAATGATAACACACACACAAAACCTTCATATCATTAAAAATAACTGTTATTGGAAAAAAGCATGAATCTTTAACTATTCTTTAGTTTTACCTTTAATGAGAATAAAACACTTTGCTGATATTAGAAAATAATCAATTCTGGAGTGGTGACAGTAATGAAAAAACCCACAACACGTTGCAACACCAAAATACTACAGAGTAAAAACAATTCTGTGTTACAGGGTTTCCCGGAAGAGCTTGTTGTAGTGCTGCTGGCTCTCAGTAGCCATGACGCTCCTGAGAGAAAACCAGAAGTACTGTTGTGCTTGGGGATTCCTCGGCCATTCCAGCACGGATCTTCTGTACAGCCTCTTCCTGAGTCTCAGGTACTTGGAGTGACTGGATGAAAATCTCTCCAAGAAAATCAGGATGATGACATCGTTCTTCTCTTCCATGAGCCGCTGGTGTGCTAGGTAGAAGGCGGTCTTGAAGTGGCCACTCCGGATAAATGGAGCGGTCAGGATGAAGATGGTACGCTTGCTAAGCTGAATGCTTTGAGAAAGGTTCTCAATAAGTGGACAACCTGGAACCCAGTCACGATCTTCCAGGCAAAGATGGAGTCTTGGATCACCATGATCTTCCAGATGAACGCGGAACTCATGCAACACCCAGTCATTCACTGCCATGTCAGTTTTATCGTAAACTACATAGGCATCGTAGGCGGTGCTTTCGGAGAGAAGGCGACGGTAGCCCTTGATTTTGGCAAGGCAGAAGTGGTAGATGTACCACACATCCCAGAGAAACAGATGACTGGCGATGGACAGGGTAAGGACACTCAGGATGACAGAAGTGGTCAGGATGCTCAGAATTATTGATAGCGAGTTATGCTGGCAGGCTTGAAGATTGAGAGAAATCACACTTTGGCCTCGCTGTGCACCAGGAGAAGCACAGGTGACATCAGTGGCTAGTCGTGGAATGTTCACAGATGTGCGATTGATCCATCGGACAAACCATGTGGCATTGCACGAGCACACAAACCGGTTATTGTTTAAGAAAAGAACCTCCAGCTTGTCTATGACATTTTCGGGGAAACTTGACTCTTCAATGTACTTGATTTGATTATAACTCAGATCCAGTTTTTTGAGGCTAAACGCATCTTGGAGGAAGTCTGAGCTTAACCGCAAGATCTGGTTCTTGTGCAAGACGAGTGTGGTAATAGTACTAGAATAGTCAGAAAGCTTCGAAGGGACACTGGTTAACTGGTTCCCACTTAGGTCTAAGACCTCGAGTTTTTTAAGGAACTCAAGACCTTCCCAGTGAAACGATTTCAGCTTGTTGTTTGTGATGTTGAATTCTGTTAGGGTTTGTGGAAGACTTTGAAAAACTTCCTTGGGAATAAAATTGAGGTTGTTGTGAGAGATATCAAGGGATTTTAATCCGATTAGGTTTTTGAAATAATTGTGATATCTTGTGTCACCATCTCTCCATAACATATCCAGGCGGTTACCTTTAAACTCCAAATGTTCCAGAGATAAACTCTGCATCTCTGTATTGGTGGATGTAGATATCTGATTGTGATTCATTATTAATTTGGTCAGTTTGCCAAGATGTTTGGTAAAATTGAGCATGTGAGTCAACCCCTCAGCTTCGAAGTAATGGTTGTTGTGACTGATGTCCAGCACAGCTAAATTACTGAGTTCCTTAAAGGCGGTGGCGTACATCAAATCAAGGCGATTGTAGGAGAAGTCCAGGTATTGCAGTTTTTTAAGATTAACAAATTCCGAACCATTTAATGCCTGGCTCATGGCATTTCCTGACAGATTGAGACAGTGGAGCTCACCAAGATTCAGGAATCTGGAATGTAAAAAGAAAATGTTGTTTCTGCTGAGATCCAGCGTTTTCCCAAAGGAGCTGCAGCGAGTGCCAAAAGGACTCAATGTCCCAAGTTCTTTATCTTTACTCTTGCAACTTCTGGCATATTCATCATATCTGAAATAGTGAATCTCTCTCACTTCTCCACTTTGGTACTGAGTTCCTCGTGACATTGGAGAAGTGTCGTCCTTCCTGAAAAAGCCACGTGCCATTGCAAATGCAGCTGCATGCTCAGTCTCTGAAGGTGAAGAGATTTTGTTGTCTGATAAATTGATGATGTGGAAACTTTTCAGCTTTGTGAGGATGCTGAGATCAGTTAGTTTGATGAAGTTTGTCCCGAGGTCAATAATTTCCAGATTCATCAAATGAGTTAGAGGCTGAATATCTTGTTGTTTGAGTTCTTGGAACACAAAGCCTCTGATTCTCAGGATCCGGAGAGACTGCAGGGAGGAGAACGCCTGAGACAGGTTGAGTGATGAAGGATACCTCTGCAGCTCATAATTAAATGAGAGATCTAGTTCTTCTAGGCAAGGCAGTGAGAGAGGAAAGAGGGTGTGTGTTATATCTTTTGCTAAAAAGTTGCTCGACAGGTCTAACACTTGAAGTTTTTTGCAGCGCTGGAACCACTGTGGTTGCACAGTAGTGAGAGAGTTGCTGTGAAGCCGCAGGATTCTGAGTTTGGTCAAATTAAGGAAAGAGTTTTCATCAATCTGAAGAGGAGCATTGTTTGCGCAAGGAACGCACGGAAAAGGCGCATTATAACATCGGGGACAGTTTCCACTCAAATCCAGGATCTCTAAATTGGTCAAGTTGTGAAAATCCTCTGCTGATATCGTCTTTATGTTATTGTTGTATAGATATAGCTCCTTCAGACTCGATGGTAGCCTGTGAGGCACGCAAGACAAATTATTTGACTTGAGTGACAACAATGTCAATTTGTGAAGCTGCAAGAATGCATCCTGCTCAACATGATACGATCTATTGCATGGGTTTCGAAAGTAACAGTTCTGGCCAAGATACAGCGTCTCAATGTTGGTAAGCTCTGTGAGGTTCTCCTTCAGAATTGAAGAAATGCTGTTGACCTCAAGGCTCAGGAGCACAATGTTCGGTGGAAGACCTTTAGGGATGCTGGAGAGCTGATTTCCATCCAGGTAAAGAGACTTCAGGGTCTTGAGCTGCCAGAAGCTCCCGTTATTGATCTGCACACTTTTTGTGCAGACGTGGTCTTTTGGGCCAATCTTGATGGGCACGCAGTTGCAGCGCATGTCGATCTCTGTGATGTTGTTCAGGCCAAGGAACGATGTGTTTTCGATGTGAGGAATGTGATTGATGGTAAGAGTCAGGTTGGTGGTATTGGATGGAATTCCTGGAGGAATAGACGTTAGTCCTCGACTGGTGCAGTCCACTTTCACTTCTGTGTCATTGCTCAGCCTGGACACGTCACACTGCAGACTTTTGGGGTACCATTCAGTTTCTGGGCACACAGATGGACAGAAAAGGAGAAGGATGACCAGTTTAAGGACAACCATCCTTCTTTCCATCTAAAGGAAACAATATATAGAATAATGTTTGTGGGAAAATAAAGAAATGTACACCAGAGATATTTATCTAATTGGACCACAAAAATTACTCCGTCACTTTCACTCATTTGCCAAACCGCTACCCAATAAGGTTGCGGGGAGGCTGGAGCCTGTATCAGCCGACTCTGCCAGGCCGGGTACACCCTGAACAGCTTGCCAGACCATTGCAGGGCCACACTTACATCAATTCTCACTCACACCCAGGGCAAATTGGAACAGCCAATTAGCCTGATGTGCATAATCTATACTGTGGGAGAAAACCGGAGCACCGGGAGGAAACCCATGCAAGCACAGGGAGAACATGCAAACTCCACACAGAAGCGCCCTCACAGAGCCTGGGACACTAACCCAGGACCTTCTTGTTGTGAGGTGGACATGCTAACCACTACATTACCGTGCCACCACTACAAAAACTAGCAAACCAAAAAAAAAAAAAAACAGACAATTCTATTTCCTGACAGATTTAATAAATATAAATCTTTAACCCTGATACGGATAACATGAATAAAGAACTCACCACCATCACAGCCTGTCGATTCATGCACGTCCTGTGTGACTCTGGAGATGGATTTCACAGCTATTGTTGCATGTTTTTTTTAACCATGAGAACCCAAAACCATAAAGGCAAGTGAGAGTGGTTATATTTAACTGAGGTAAGTTCCTCATTACTGAGCAACCTACATGCAGGTTCAACCATCACGATGAAAAAAAAAACAAAAACGGGTATAAAAGAATAATCATAACAATAGTAATTATAATAAAGAAATCATACTGCACATCACAATGAATGAATTACTATCAGTTTGTATACAAATCAGTGCCACATTAATCAGGCATTACATTTTATTTTAGAAAATAAATTCAGGCAAGTTTCAAAATTTATAATAATCATTTTCACGATTTCCACATAAACGAAAGCAAAACCAGACCAAAGGGAAATT
This sequence comes from Neosilurus hyrtlii, assembly GCA_028564935.1. Taxonomy (NCBI): domain Eukaryota; kingdom Metazoa; phylum Chordata; class Actinopteri; order Siluriformes; family Plotosidae; genus Neosilurus; species Neosilurus hyrtlii. The sequence goes on along the minus strand of JAOUQZ010000047.1, from coordinate 28,115,332 downwards.
CTTCTTCAGTGTTCCCCTCGATACACTGGGGACTCTGTTTCACGCTCCACACACCAAACACACAATCTCAAGCTCAATCGTATTCACTAAAATATATTCCTAAGAAATAAAAACCGCCCCCTGCTGAGTGCGACCCACAATAACGACAACACCTGATAATAAGTGGAAATTTTAATACACTTAATAATGTATAATAATAACGCATAATAAACCACATCCAACTGATAGAAGAGTCATAAATATGGAAAAGCATCTGTACATCATTGATCAGGGAAATCAGCTGTAAGTGTGTAAGTGTACAGTTCTGGAACATTCCGCTATAGTTTAATATTATCACTGGAACATAAACATCATGATACATTTCAGTCATAAAATTCAGCCTCGTATAGAATTTATATTCTTTACACAAAATATACACAAGTCTTACATTTATCAAAGCACTCCACCCACATTCAGGGGATCTCACCCACCACCATGTGATGATGTCACTGATGACCACATGATGATAATAGTGATGACCACAGTTCAGATTATGGCTTTAGAGAAGTGAAAAATCTCATTGGAAACTTCAAACATGAAAAACGAGCTGCTTTGGTCTTCCATCTGTGATTTTAAAGCAAGAGGATTTATATATATATATATATGTATGCGTGTGTGTGTATGTGTGCATGAGTGTGCGTGTGTGTGCATGTGTATGTGTGTATGTGTGAGTGTGTGTATTTGTGTGTATGTGCATGTGTGTACGTGTGTGTGCATGTGTGTATGTGTGTGTGCATGTTTATGTGTGTGTATTCGTGTGTATGTGCATGTGTGTTTGTGTGTATGTGTGTACGTGTGTGCGTGTTTATGTGTGTGTGTATTTGTGTGTATGTGCATGTGTGTGCGTGTTTATGTGCGTGTGAGTATTTGTGTGTATGTGTGTGTGTGTGCATGTGTGTGCGTGTTTATGTACGTGTGTGTGTATTTGTGTGTATGTGCGTGTGTGCATGTGTGTGCGTGTTTATGTGCGTGTGTGTGTATTTGCGTGTGTGTGCGTGTGTGTATGTGTGTGCGTGTGTATGTGCATGTGTGTGTGTGTATGTGTGTGCATGTGTGTATGTGTGTGCGTGTTTATGTGCGTGTGTGTATGTATGTGCATGTGTGTATGTGTATGTGCATGTGTGTATGTGTGTGCATGTGTGTGCATGTGTGTATGTGTGTGCATGTGTGTGTGTGTGTATGTGTGTGCGTGTTTATGTGCGTGTGTGTATTTGTGTGTATGTGCGTGTATGTGCATGTGTGTATGTGTGTGTGTGTGTGTATGTGCATGTGTGTATGTGTATGTGCATGTGTGTATGTGTGTGCATGTGTGTATGTGTGTGCATGTGTGTTTGTGTGTGTATCTGTGTGTGTGTGTATGTGCATGTGTGTATGTGTATGTGTGTGCATGTGTGTGCATGTGTGTATGTGTGTGCGTGTTTATGTGCGTGTGTGTATTTGTGTGTATGTGCGTGTATGTGCATGTGTGTGTGTGTGTGTGTGTGTGCATGTGTGTATGTGTATGTGTGTGCATGTGTGTATGTGTGTGTGTGTGTTTATGTGCGTGTGTGCATTTGTGTGTATGTGCGTGTATGTGCATGTGTGTATGTGTATGTGCATGTGTGTATGTGTGTGCATGTGTGTATGTGTGTGCATGTGTGTTTGTGTGTGTATCTGTGTGCGTGTGTGTATGTGCATGTGTGCATGTGTGTGCATGTGTGTGCATGTGTATATGCATGTGTGCATGTGTGTTTGTGTGTTTGTGTGTATGTGTGTGCATGTGTGTGTATTATGTAGTATATTGTTGTGCTGAAGATTTCTTTTCATGGCTGTGCTGTGAGACATTTTTCCTCCTGCGCGGTAAAAACTCTTTTATTCAGTAATAAGTGCAAAGTTTTCATCAGATGGTGAAAATCACACACACACACACACACACACACACACACACACACACACACACACACACACACCTCCTGTGAAAACTATTTCAGCTTCTGTAAGAGAAATTTTTGCTTGTGAGTTGATGTTGGCAGTTTTAGGATGTGAGGAGTTTGATGGCAGCAGTGGTAGAGTCCCACCAGTGAACTTCCAGCCACCAGAGTGAAGGCTTCCTCTGAGACTCTTTCCGAACTGCCACTCATGTCACATCACAGGGCAGTGTGACTGTTTGACAGCAAAGCGCTATCTACCCTCTTCTACATACACGACTCGTCACAGCACTCACAGGTTTTTCTAAAACTTTCTCATGACTTTGTCTTTGAAATCTCTAAGGCTTAGGATATACTTAATGCTCATGATGCATACTCATCATGGCTGCCACACACCCCTTCAATAAGTCCTCTGAGGACATCATTAAAAAATCATGTGTAAGACCTCAACTCACGTTATAACACCTCCTGACCTGAACATTATCTCCATTTTCTCCAACGAAACAGTAGCGCTCTTGGAAAGAGAGAAAGCTAGCAGAAGGGCCGCCTTGTGGTCGACTGTCTCAGTCCTGCCTGATTATTCGGCGCAGATCATGGTATGTCTCTGTCCTGAATTATTTCATCTTCTGCTGCAGGAATGTGAAGAACCAGCCGAGAACAAGAGCAGTCTGGGAATGCACACACTCATAGGGTTTTTTAAATTCCTGCAAAGCTCCCTGAGCCAAAATAGTTTCCATGAAAATAAAGAAAGTTTGTGAATAATTTTCATGGAAGTTGAAGTTGATTCCATTTCTGCCCTCCTGAGGCAACCAGAGAGTCAAAGAAGGGGACGCCTTCCACAGACCTCTGTGATTAGCACGTGAATGGTCGGGATTGGTGTAGATGTGGTGCGTGTAAATCACAAGCCTTCTGTTTCGGCACCATCACCAGCGCGCTACACTGGGATAGAGAAACAAACAAATACAGGAAATGAGTTACAAAGAAATTACATATTGTTCCATTTAATTCTTTAAATAAACGAGAAATGAGAAACTGATGATGTCATCACCATCTCCATGTGTATCAAATAACTTTATAAATACAAACTGTGTACAACTTTATTCAAAATAATGACACGAACCATATTTCATTTGACTGTAACTGATATTCTACACAAAATATATAATAATCTATATATGATATATAATATTTACTTCACTTATTCATTTATTCATTCATTCGTTCATTCATCCAATAATCCATCCATTTATTCACTCACTCATTTATCCACTCAATCATTCATTTTTTCATTCATCCATCCATTCATTCACTCACTCATTTACCCACTCAGTCATTCATTTATTCGTTCATTCATTTATTTACTCACTCACTCATTTACCCGATCATTCATTCATTCACTTACTCACTCATTTACCCACTGAATCATTGATTTATTCATATATCTATCCATCCATTCATTCACTCACTCATTTACCCACTCATTTATTTATTATCTCATTTATTCACACACTCATTTACCCATTCATTCATCCACTCACTCATTTACCCACGGAATCATTGATTTATTCATTCATTCATCCATTCATTCATTCACTCACTCATTGATCCACTCAATCAATCATTTAATATTTCATTCATCCATTCATTCACTCACTCACTCATTGACTCACTCAATCATTCATCCATCTATTCACTCACTCACTCATTGACCCACTTAATCATTCATTTATTCACTCATTCATTCATCCATTTACTCACTCATTTACCCACTCAATCATTCATTTATTTATCCATTCATTCACTTACTCACTCATTGACCACTCAATAATTCATTTATTCATTTATTCACTTACTCACTCATTGACCCACTTAATCATTCATTCATTCATTTATCCATTCACTTACTCATTTACCCATTTAATCATTCATTTATTTATTCATCCATTCATTCGCTCACTCATTTACCTACTTATTCATTCATTCAATCATTCATCCATTCATTCACTCACTCATTTACCCACTCAATCATCCATTCATCCATCCATTCATTCATTCACTGACTCATTTACCCACTCAATCATTCATTTATACATTCATCCATTCATTTACTCATTCATTTACCCATTCATTCATTCATTCATTCACTTACTCATTGACCCACTCAATCATTGATTTATTCATTGATCCATCCATTCATTCATTCATTCACTCACTCATTGGCCCACTTAATTATTCATTCATTCATCCAATTATTCATTTATTCATTCACTTACTTATTGACCCACTAATTCATTCATTCATTGATTCATTCACTCATTTACCCACTCATTCATTTGCCCACTTAATCATTCATTTATTTATTTATCCATTCATTCGCTCACTCATTTACCCACTCAATCATTCATTTATTTATTCATTAATTCACTCATTTACCCACTCAATCATTCATTCACTCATCCATTCACTCATCCATTCACTCAATCATTCCTTCACTTATTTATTCACTCATTTATTCACTCATTTACCCAATCAAGCATTCATTTATTTACTTATTCATTCATTCACTTACTCATTCACTTACTAAATCATTCATTTACTTATTTATTCATTCATTTATTCACTTATTTGCCCACTCAATCATTCACTCAAACATTTACACACTCATTTACCCACTTATTTATTCACTCACTTATTTACCCACTCAATCATTCATTCACTTATTCATTCATTCATTTATTCATTCATCCATTAATTCACTTACTCACTCATTTGCCCACTCAATCATTCGTGCACTCATTCACTCATTCATTACCTCACTCATTTACCCACTCATTCATTCACTTAAATATTCAATATTCACACACTTATTTACCCACTTAATCATCGATTCACTTACTTATTTACTCACTCAATCATTCCTTCACTTATTTATTCATTTTCTCACTCATTTACCCACTGAATCATTCATTCACTCATCCATTCACTCACTCAATCATTCATTCACTTATTAATTAATTAATTCATTCATTAATTTACTCATTTACCCACTCAATAATTCATTTATTCACGTATTCATCCATTAATTTACTCACTCATTTGCCCACTCAATCATTCATGCACTTATTCACTCATTCAATCACTCACTCATCTATCCCCACATTCATTCACTCATACATTCACACAATCATTTACCCACTTAATCATTCATTCACTTATTTATTCATTCACTCGCTCATTTACCCACTCAATCATTCATTACCTCATTCATTCATTTACACACTTACTTATCCATTCACTTATTAATTCATTTACTCACTCACTTATTTACCCACTTAATTATTTATTACTTCATTCACTCACTCACTCATTTACCCACTCAATCATTCATTCCCTCATTCATTTATTCACTCACTCACTCATTTACCCACTCATTCATTCATTACCTCATTCATTTATTCACTCACTCATTCATTTACCCACTCAATCATTTGTGCACTCATTCATTCATTCATGCACTCACTCATTTACCCTCTCATTCACTTATATATTCACACGCATTCACCCACTAAATCATTCATTCACTCACTTATTTACCCAC
>JAOUQZ010000047.1:28035577-28060583 GCA_028564935.1 Neosilurus hyrtlii | reverse complement strand
AAAGCAGGACTGAGGGGCATGATGGGGTTAAAGCAGGACTGGAGGAACATAACAGTCATCATTTTACTGGTATTATCTTGTCTGTTTTGACCCCAGACATGAGAGCAGAAAGGAAGAGCTGAGTACAAGAAAGCATTTGTAGAGGAATCACTTACCTGTTTATTGAAATTGCTGTTAATGTTAATTAAAATAAAACCTACCCCGAAAATAAGCGAAAATATGGTGTTTTTTGAACCGGAAAAAAAATAAGACAGTGTCTTATCGGGGAAACACGGTAATAAAATGTAAGAACTAAATAAGAATAAATGAATAAAAATAAAGCCTTTTAATAACAGAGGTGCAGTGTTTATTGTGCACAGTGACTGGTGTGTGTGTGTGTGTGTCCTGATGTCAGTGTGTGTGAGGGTGTTCGAGCTCCTCACTTGGGTGTGCTTGCGCACACGCACACACACACACACACACACACTGCACTAGGGGTCGCTGTTGTACAAAAGAGAAGCTGGTAATGACGGGTGTCGTGGCTCATTTCGGTGAAGTAGTTCACCAGTAAAAGTCTACTTTTTCAACTTCCAAATGAGTGTTTAACTTTGCTATTGTATACACACACAACACACACCACACACATGCTCACTCAATCTGTTTATTTTTTGTTTCTTCTCCTGTAGTCAGAACTGGTGGACTTGGCCGAAAGCATCCAGCAGAAACTTTCGTACTTTAATGAACTGGAGAACATAAACACGGTAACACATCCCTCACACTCCCCCACCACTTTATTATACACTGTTGTTTCCATGGTAACAGCTGGTTCATAGTGTGTGGTACAGCAGACCTTTTTTTTTTTTTTAAACACACACATGGAATAGTGTCTCAAGTGAATGTTGGGAGGGTAGTGTTGACGGATGATCGTGTGATCTGTGCAGAAGCTGAACTCGCCCACGTTGTCAGTTAACAGCGAGGGTTTTATACCTATGCTTTCCAAACTGGACGAGTGTGTTGAGTACGTCTCATCAAACGTGAGTTAAAGAAAGTTGTTCATTTAGATGTATTTATTGATTTTCATGCATATATATATATATATATATGTAAAAAGTGTGTGCCCCTTCCTGATTTCTTAGTTTTTTGCATGTTTGTCACACTTTCTAAATACAGGTGACACTCGAAAAATTTGAATATCATTCAAAAGTTCACTTATTTCAGTAATTCAACTTTAAAGTTGAAACTAATATATTATATAGACTCATTACGTGCGAAGTGAAATGTTTCGAGCCTTTATTTATTATAACTTTGATGATTACGGCTTATAGCTTATGAAAACCCCAAATCCAAAATCTCAGAAAATTAGAATATTGTGAAAAGGTTCAATACTGTAGGCTCAAGGTGTCACACTGTAATCAGTTAGTTAATCCAGAACACCTGCAAAGGGTTTAAACAATCCCTCAGTCTGGTTCAGTAGAATTCACTATCATGGGGAAGGCTGCTGACCTGACAGTCGTGCAGAAAACCATCACTTCTTTCAAAAGAAGTTGGATGTTCTCAAAGTGCTGTATCAAAGCACATTAATAGAAAGTTAAGGAGAAGGAAAAGTGTGGAAGAAAAAGGTGCACAAGCAGCGGGGACTGGGGACTGAGGCTGGAGTTAGTGCATCAAGAGCCACCACACACAGACGAATCCTGGACATGGGCTTCAAATGTGGTATTCCTCTCGTCAAGCTGCTCCTGAACATCAAACAATGTCAGAAGCGTTGTATCTGGGATAAAGAAAAAAGAACTGGTCTGTTGCTCAGTGGTCCAAAGTCCTCTTTTCTGATGAGACCTAATTTTGCATCTCATTTGGAAACCAAGGTTCCAGAGTCTGGAGGATGAACGGAGAGGAACACAATCCAAGACGCTTGAAGTCCAGTCTGAAGGTTCCTCACTCTATGTTGATTTCAGGAGCCATGTCTTCTGCTGGTCCAGGTCCACTGTGCTTTATTAAGTCCAGAGTCAACACAGCCGTCTACCAGTACATTTTAGAGCACTTCATGCTTCCTTCAGCAGAAAAGCTTTATGGAGCTGCAGAGTTCATTCTCCAGCAGGACTTGGCTCCTGCCCACCCTGCCAAAAGTACCAAAACCTGGTTCAGTGACCGTGGGATTACTGTGCTGGATTGGCCAGCAATCTCACCTGACCTGAACCCTATAGAGAATCTATGGGGTATCGCCAAGAGAAAGATGAGAGACATGAGACCGAACCATGCAGAAGAACTGAAGGCTGCTATTGAAGCATCCTGGTCTTCCATAACACCTCAGCAGAGCTACAGGCTGATAGCATCCACGCCGCACCGCACTGAGGCAGTAATTCATGCAAAAGGGACCCAAACCAAGTAGTGAGTACATAAGCATTATTCTACTTTTCAAAGGGCTGACATTTCTCTATTTAAAATAATTTTTTTATTGATTTCATTTAATATTCTAATTTTCTTATATTTTTGATTTGGGGTTTTCATAAGCTGTAAGCCATGAGCATCAAAATTATAACAAATAAAGGCTTGAAACTTCACTTTGCATGAAATGAGTCTATATAATATTAGTTTCACCTTTTAAGTTGAATTACAGAAATAAATGAACTTTTGCACGATAGTCAAATTTTTCGAGTTTCACCTGTATTTAAGATTCTTTAAACTGAAATGTGTTTATTGTGTTTTATTGATCTAAACTAAATCTTTTTTCTTGTCTGTGCAGCCGAACTTTAAGGATTATCCGGTTTATCTCGCCAAATTCAGGCAGTGTTTATCTAAAGCACTACATCTACTGAAGACTCATGCCATCAACACACTCCAGAATCTCACCAACCAGCTCACCAAGAGGGTGAGAACATCAACACCTTCATCACTTCTCCTCCCAAAACTCTTTCCACTCTCATGTAATCGTCATCACTGTCAGAGATATATCATTATAACATTTATTTAATCTAATATCGTTATTATTGGGTGGCAAGGTGAAGCAGTGGTTAGCACATTTGCCTCACAGCAAGAAGGTCCTGGGTTTGATTCCCAGGTTAAGTCTCGAGTTTGCATGTTTTCCATATGTGTGGGTTTCCTCCGGGTACTCCGGTTTCCTCCCACAGTCCAAAAGCACGCCCAGTAGGCTGACTGGCTGTTCCAAGTTGCCCCTAGGTGTGAGTGTGGATGGTTGTATGTGTATTGGCCTGGCGCGCTGTTCAGGATGTACCCTGCTTTCACCCAGTGTCAGCTGAGATGGGCCTCCCTGCAGCCTTAGAGTTCGCCTGTATGAGTCGAGGGACTCGCCGACACGTCCAAATCATGTCACCGATTTAAGATGAAGTAGCACGAAAAAAGTCACAACTTGGGTCAGAAGTGCCTATATACCAGTTTTTAAGTGGTGCTGATAGGCCAAGTAAAACCAGGTTATGATTAATAATTTAATATTTTTTATTTAACCATGCAATGGAAGTGATAGCCCAAGGCAATCTGGAGGTAAGTGCAGCCATAATTTTTTAAATATACATTTATATTTGCATTTTAAGTTATAAAAATTGTTTGTTAAACATATTTGTGTTTTTCACAGTAAAGAAACAACCTTATTTATACATGTACTTTGTGTTTTTGTGTAATTTTAGGTCCAATGTGTTAGTACAGTAGGTCAAATTAAAAAAGTAACTGTAAGGTCACACGGTTAAGGTTGTGCTGAAAAAAATGTCACCAAACAAGGCAAGGTAAACATTTTTTTTAAGGTGAAATATAAAGGTAAAATCAAAAGTAGTCAAAAACGGCCAATTATACCATGGACCATCGTTATTAGCTCCTGCCCCTCGGGAGCTATGGAAATGGGTTCCGCCCGTCCGTCTGTACGTTACGCTTTAGTTTCCAGACATTTACTTGCCACACATTGAAGTTGGGGCTTTCAAACTTGCTAATCTTGTTCTGTATTGGCTTATTAGGAAATGACCCATTCAGGGGAGCAGCTGGACCCCTGTGGACTATTTTTATTATTAACCACACCAATAATAATAATAATAATAAAATAATTATAATACTAGTGAGTTTGAAGTGAGTTTACAGTATTTTAATAAATTAATACATTTTGTTAATTTTATGTTGAATCCCATCAGGACCCTGTGGGCGTGGCTAATGTAGACAACGCCTTCACACTCTACTATGTGAAATTTCGAGCGGCAGCACCAAAGCTCAGAGTAAATCTCCCTCTCTCTCTCTCTCACACACACAGTTGTATACAGTTATACACATCTCTCTCACACACAGTTGTATACAGTTATATACATCTCTCCCTCTCTCTCACACACAATTATATACATCTCCCTCTCTCTCTCTCTCTCTCTCTCTCTCACACACACAGTTATATACAGTTATATATGTCTCTCTCTCTCTCTCACACACACACACACACACACAGTTATATACATCCCCCCCCCTCACACACACACACACACACAGTTATATACGTCTCTCTCGCACACACAGTTATATAGTTATATACATCTCCCTCTCTCTCACACAGTTATATACATCTCCCCCCCTCTCTCTCACACACAGTTATATACAGTTATATGTAGTTATATACATCTCTCTCACACACGCATACACAGTTATATACAGTTATATATAGTTATATACGTCTCTCTCTCGCACACACACACACACACACACAGTTATATACAGTTATATATAGTTATATACGTCTCTCTCTCACACACACACACACACAGTTATATAGTTATATACATCTCCCTCTCTGACACACACAGTTATATAGATATATGCGTCTCCCTCTCTCTCACGCACAGTTATATACAGTTATATACGTCTCTCTCTCTCATACACACATATACACATGCACAGTTATATACATCTCTCTTACACAGTTATATACAGTTATATACATCACTCTCTCTCACACACAGTTATATATAGTTATATACATCTCCCTCTCTCACTCACACAGTTATATACAGTTATATATAGTTATATACGTCTCCCTCTCTCTCTCTCTCACAGTTATATACATCACTCTCTCTCACACACACACAGTTATATATAGTTATATACATCTCACTCACACTGTTATATACAGTTATATATAGTTATATACGTCTCCCTCTCTCTCTCTCACAGTTATATGCAGTTATTTATAGTTATATACGTCTCCCTCTCTCTCTCATGCACACAGTTATATACAGTTATATACATCTCTCTCACACACACACAGTTATATACATCACTTCCTCACACACACGCACACAGTTATATATATTTATATATTCTATAACTGTCTTGCACATAGTTATGTACGTCTCTCTCACACGCACGCACGCGGTTATATACTGTTATGTACGTTTCTTTCACACGCACACAGTTATATAGTTATATACGTCTTGCTCTCTCGCTCTCTCTCACTCACACACATAGTTACATACAGTTATATACGTCTCTCTCTCTCTCTTACAGTGTTATATACGTCTCTCTCTCTTTGACACCCACAGTTGTATACAGTTATATACGTGTCTCTCTCTGACACACACAGTTGTATACAGTTATATACATCTCTCTCTCTCTCTCTCTCTCTCTCACAGACACACACACAGTTGTATACAGTTACACACGTCTCTCTCACACACACACACAGTTATAGTTATATACATCTCTCTCTCTCTCTGATACACACACACAGTTGTATATAGTTATACACATCTCTCACACACACAGTAATACAGTTATATACATCTCCCTCTTTCTCTCACACACACACACACACCATTATATACATCTCCCTCTCTCTCACACAGTTATATACATCTCTCTCTCACACACACACACACACCATTATATACATCTCCCTCTCTCACACACAGTTATATACATCTCTCTCTCTCTCACACACACCATTATATACATCTCCCTCTCTCACACACAGTTATATACATCTCTCTCTCTCTCTCACACACACACACCATTATATACATCTCCCTCTCTCACACACAGTTATATACATCTCTCTCTCTCTCTCTCTCTCTCTCTCTCTCATACACACAAACACACACAGTTATATACATCTCCCTCTCTCTCACAGTTATATATGTCTCCCTCTCTCTCTCCCCCCCTTCTCTATCTTTCTCTCTCTCTCTCTCACACACACACACACACACAGAGTTATATACAGCTATATACATCTCTCTCACACACACACACACACACACACACACACACACAAACACAGTTATATACATCTCCCTCTCTCTCACAAACACACAGTTATATACATCTCTCTCTCTCACACAGTTATATACGTCTCTCTCTCTGTCTCTCTCTGTTATATATGTCTCTCTCTCTCTCTCTCTCTCTCACAGTTATATACGTCTCCCTCTCTCTCACACACAGTTATATACATCTCTTTCTCTCTCTCTCCCTCACACACACAATTATATACAGCTATATACGTCTCCCTCTCTCACACACAGTTATATACATCTCTCTCTCACACACAGACACACACACACACATAGGTATATACATCTCCCTCCCTCTCTCTCTCTCTCACACACACACAGTTATATACATCTCTCTCTCTCACACACACACACACAAACACACATAGTTATATACATCTCCCTCCCTCTCTCTCTCTCTCACACATACACACACCGTTATATACATCTCTCTTTCTCTCTCTCTCTCTCTTTCACACACACACACACACAAACACACACAGTTATATACATCTGTCTCTCTCACTCACACAGTTATATACATCTCCCTCTCTCTCACTCACGCAGTTATATACATCTCTCTCTCTCTCTCTCTCTCATACACACAAACACACACAGTTATATACAGCTATATACATCTCTCTCTCTCACACACAGTTATATACATCTCCCTCCCTCTATCTCTCCCACACACACACACACACCGTTATATACATCTCCTTCTCTCACACAGTTATATACATCTCTCTCTCTCTCGCTCTCTCTCTCGCTCTCTCTTATACACACAAACACACACAGTTATATACATCTCTCTCTCTCTGTTATATACGTCTCTCTACACACTACATATGTTATATATAGTTTATATCTCTCTCACACACTTATAGTTATTTATGCCTCTCACACACAGTTATATATAGTTATGTACATCTCTCTCACACAAACACACACGGACAGTTATATACGTCTGTCTCTCTCACTCACACAGTTATATACATCTCTCACACATACACACACACGGTTATATACAGTTTTATGTCTCTCTCACACACAGTTATGTACAGTTTTACACGTCTCTCTCTCACACACAGTTATGTACAGTTTTATACGTCTCTCTCACACACAGTTATATACAGTTATATACATCTCTCTCTCTCTCTCAAACACAGTTATGTACAGTTATGTACGTCTTTCACACTCACACAGTTATATACAGTTATATATGTCTCTCTTTCTCACACAGCATGTACAGTTATGTACGTCTCTCACACTCAGTTATGTACAGTTATGTACGTCTCTCACACTCACACAGTTATGTACAGTTATATATGTCTCTCACACAGTTATGTACAGTTTTATACCTCTCTCTCACACACAGTTATGTACAGTTTTATACCTCTCTCTCACACAGCTATGTACAGTTATATACGTCTCTCTCACACTCACACAGTTATATACGTTTCTCTCTCACACAGTTATGTACAGTTATATACGTCTCTCACAAAGTTTTATACACTTTTTTACGTCTCTCTCTCACAGTTATGTACAGTTATATACGTCTCTCTCACACAGTTATATACGTCTCTCACACAGTTATATACACTTTTTTACGTCTCTCTGTCACAGTTATGTACAGTTATATACGTCTCTCACACTCACAGTTCTATACGTCTCTCTCACACAGTTATGTACAGTTATATACGTCTTTCACACTCACACAGTTATATACAGTTATATACGTCTCTCTCTCACACAGTTATATACGTCTCTCACACAGTTATATACACTTTTTTACGTCTCTCTGTCACAGTTATGTACAGTTATATACGTCTCTCACACTCACAGTTCTATACGTCTCTCTCACACAGTTATGTACAGTTATATACGTCTTTCACACTCACACAGTTATATACAGTTATATACGTCTCTCTCTCACACAGTTATATACGTCTTTCTCTCTCTCTCTCTTACAGTTATGTACAGTTATATACGCCTCTCTCACACTCTCACAGTTATATACGTCTGTCTCTGTCCCACACACATGGAGTGTATTATTCTGAAGAAGAATATCAGTGAATATAAGCTTTTAAACATTACTTTGATTATTAATTATTTATTACTATAATAAAGTTAATAGTAGTGTAATGTTCAATACTTTAATAGTAAAAAATACTAAATTATATGTTTAAATAAATCACTTTGTGGAATTAAATACATGAGGTTTTATTAATAAGAAGAAGAAGAACTGCTGATCCTGTTCCTGATAATCTGAGTAAATTCTGTCTCTGGTTTCAGACTCTGATTGAGCAGGTTGAACAGCGGTCAGAGAAAATCCCTGAGTAAGTGTGTTCAGTACAGATCTGTTTCAGTCTTAGTCCTCAACAACAGGCTGCAGTGGTAGTAAGATCACTACATATTAATACATCTGCAAATAAAAATAAAACCTAAATTAACTTCACAAGAGAAACCTTATGTGTGTGTGTGCGTGTGTGTGTGCGATATCAGATATAAGCAGCTGTTGGATGATGTCCATCAGTGTTATCTGGATCAGAGAGAAGTTCTGCTCGCTCCCAGCATCAAGTCCACCATCACTGAACTGACAGGACAAAATAACAAGGACCACTGTGCTCTGGTACACACACACGCATGTGATTATTTTCCTCTTTTTCTTTGTATCTGTTTGACTCATCAGTGTTTACAAAACGCACGTGTGTGTGTGTGTGTGTGTGTGTGTGTGTGTGTGTGTGTGTGTGTGTGTGTGTGTGTATTCAGGTGCGCAGCGGCTGTGCGTTCATGGTGCATGTGTGTCAGGATGAACATCAGCTATATAACGAGTTCTTCTCCAAGCCTACCGTGAAGTTGGAGTGAGTGAGGCAATGCTGATGGCCTACATGTTAGTGGTGTAGTGTTACTGTCTGGAACTGACACACAATATCCCAGTGTGTGTTTTTTTTAAAAAATGACGTCATACACTATGACTGGTGGAAAACCCACTATACTCATCACCCTGAACATCGTCACTGGTGGTCTCGACTCTATGCAGGGTTACTGATCTGATTTAGTTTTGGACGGTCTCCTCTTGGCACACTAACTACAGACAGGTTTAATGTCAGAATGTTTACAGATTGAGTTGAGCCTCAGTACTCTGGTCATGTGACCCACACAATTCCAATCCATTCCCCTCATTTCTGACTTCTCACCTCTGATAGCACCAGACTGTTTTCGTTTGTTTGTTTTGGCGTTTTTTTTTTGTTTTTGTTTTTTTGGTTTTTTTTTTGGGGTATCTGGTTAGCTCCTGCCCCAGCCAAAGGTAAGTGGAATTTCTAGAAATTCATATCAACTCAATTGTTGTTATCAACTCAACTTGTTTCATGGTCATGACTTCACTTGTCAAATGGCACGTTCCAGGTAATAACACTGCACAATGTGGAAAACTTCACTTTTTTGACAATTCTTTGGAGCGGGTTTGAGGACATAATTACATTTTAATTTGATGAACATGTGCCTCCCTTCAGCGCGTTACTTGAGAAACTGTGCATGTCCCTGTACGACGTTCTGCGGCCACTCATTATCCATGTGGTCCACCTGGAGACACTGTCAGAACTCTGCAGCATCCTCAAGAACGAGATGCTGGAGGATCACATGCACAACAACGGTAAGGATCTTCCTTCACATGAGCTGGGGTGGGGAATTCTGGGAGAAGTGCCTGAGCTGATTTTCTGTGTGTGTAGCAGTCCAGTTTTGTGCGTTTGATGCGGTGGTGAAACAGATGCTGGAGGACGTTCAGGAGCGACTGGTGTACAGAACACACATCTACATCCAGACGGATATCAGTGGGTACAACCCAGCACCGGGAGACCTTGCCTACCCCGACAAACTGCAGATGATGGAGGTCACACACACACACACTAACACTCACACACACACATTAAATTAATAGACATCATTTGATTAATATCTAGTTTATAGGTTAGAATACATCCAATTGTTTATGTTTAAGAATACTGACGCAAACATGGCGTCATGTTTCAGAAAATTGCTCAGTCTCTGAAAGAGGAGCAGGCGAAACTTGACACCTCCTTCAGCGATGTACAGCTAGAGGAATCGGACTCCCGAAAGATCGGGAATACAGGTGTGTGTTGATATTCATGAGAATTTGAAATGAAAGGTGCATATTTTTCTATTTTATGTTTATTTCAGAGACTCTCCTAACAGTGTAATGTTCAAATCGTCTAAATTGTGTTGCTAAGGGGTGTCACCCAAATAATGGGGTCGTGTGGGGGGTGTGTGGCAAAAATGTGTTATGAGGGGTGGCCAGGTGGTGGTACGTGGGAAATGAGTTTGTCTGGGATTTTGCGCAAATGGTGTCATTGCTGTTGTTTTGTGGCCAAAATGATGATGTGAAGGATGTGTTCAAAAGGTTTCTGGGGTGAGACCTAAATTGTTGTGAGTGGTGCTGTCTGGTATGTTGCCTAAGTGGCAGGGACTGTGGAGTGGCCTGAGTGGTGGTTTATGAAGTGAGGCTTGAGTGGCATCTTATGGGGAGTGTACCGAATTCCAGCGTAGGAGCTGTGGGCTGAGAAGCAGCTTATGGGGTGTGGACTGAGTGACAGCGTAGGAGCTGTTAGCCAAGTAGCATCTTGTAGGGTGTGTGCCAAGTGGCGGCTTATATGGTGTGGGCAGAGTGGCAGCTTATAGGTTGAGGGATGAGGGCCAGCTTATAGGATGTGGACTGAGTAGAAGCATATAAGGTGGGGGCCAAGCTTTGTAGGTTGTGGGCCGAGTGTCAGTTTGTAGGTTGTGGGCCAAGTGGCGGCTTGTAAGTTGTGGGCCATGTGGCGGCTTGTAGCTTGTGGGCCGAGTGTCAATTTGTAGGCTGTGTGCCGTGTGGCGGCTTGTAGGCTGTGTGCCGAGTGGCGGCTTGTAGGCTGTGTGCCGAGTGGCGGCTTGTAGGTTGTGTGCCGAGTGGCGGCTTGTAGGTTGTGTGCCGAGTGGCGGCTTGTAGGTCGTGGGCCGAGTGGCGGCTTGTAGGTCGTGGGCCTTGTGGCAGCTTTGTAGGTCGTGGGCCTTGTGGCAGCTTTGTAGGTCGTGGGCCGAGTGGCAGCTTTGTAGGTCGTGGGCCGAGTGGCAGCTTCCGGCTTGTGTTGTGTGGGCCAAGTGGCAGCTTGTAGGTTGTGGGCTGAGTGACAGCTTGTAGGTTGTGGGCTGAGTGGCAGTGTCTGGTTCTTAGCTCCTATGGTGGTGTTGTCAGTAATGTGGCCTAAAGGGTGTTGTTTGGGGCATGATCTCTCTGACAGTGTTGTCAATAACTTTGGCCAAAATCTCATTTACATTTACACCCATGGCATTTAATAGATCCCCTTATCCAGAACACCTAACATAAATACTCATAGACTGTGTCGGTGGGGCTTTTACTTATTAACCGTTTATGTGCTGTTTAAAGTTTGGTTCCTTTGTCCACTAGGAGGTGTTTCTCCAGCTGACCTGCACGGGATGTGGTATCCGACAGTCAGACGCACATTACTGTGTTTATCTAAACTTTACCGCTGCATTGATGTGAGTATATACGCTCCCACACACAGTATCGTGTGTGTGTGTGTGTGTGTGTGTGTGTGTGTGTGTGTGTGTGTGTGTGTATGTATAAAACTGCATATTGATGGATGTTCCAGTGTTTATAAGGTTCAGTGTGACTTTAACTGGCCGTTTGTTCTGGTGTCTTCACTCTTCTTTCACAGAGGGCTGTTTTTCAGGGTTTGTCTCAGGAAGCACTGTCCGCGTGTATCCAGTCTCTGCTTAAAGCTTCTGAATTCATCCTGAAAAACAAGGTGAGGAGAAGGCAGAGGTGTGGAGTGGTTTTTAAACTCATCTCTGAGCCCCTGATCAGGTTACAGAGGCGAGATAGCAGTCAGGGTGGACGTAGAGACCGATATCACTTATTACTAACCTGTAACTTGGGCCTGGACACATGATGATGATGATGATTTCTTATTTCTGTGAGCGAAAATAACATTAATTGAAAATATATATGTTTAGGATCTTTGGGCAGTTTCCTCATCATCTTTTATCTAACCCTGTGTAAGTCAAACTAGTTTTCACTCAGTATATCACTCCATCAATTATTAGTGTTCGAGCTTAACATGGCTCCCATTAGAAATTATTAGCTAGCAACATATCTGTAAAAGAAAAGGTAGATGTTTACGTGGAACGGTTCATATCTTGTCTTTTATTGTTATGTAGTGTATATTGATATGTATTATTTCCTTCAAAAACTCAAGAACAAATGAACCATGTTGGTCACACCGAGCTGGTAATCAGGAGTAGAAAAGCTTAACCCTATTAGGGTAGCAGGAAGGTTGGAGTCTATCCCTTTCAGATTGATTAAATATGCTTAATGTGTTACCAGGTGTGTAGTAATATGTGTAGGAGACTATATCTATGTTAGCTTTCTGTAAATGATGTTTCAATACTCTCAGAGTCAGATTGACGGACAGCTGTTCCTCATCAAGCACCTCCTCATCATGAGAGAGCAGATCGCTCCTTTCCACACTGACTTCGCCATTAAAGAAATCTCTCTGGACCTGAAGAAAACCAGAGGTGAGTCGATTAACAAAAACATCACAGCATGAGTGTACCTTTTAGATTACAGTACGGAGTTCTTCCAACAGCCATATTGGTCAGTTGCCTAGCAACAGCAACTTCTTAACTTAATATCTGAAATAAAGCAAGCGTTTTTGTTAAAGGAGTCATTCTGAGCTCAGCAGGACCACACGGTGGTAATATTATCTAATGTGAGCTGTTGTCCTGATCAGACGCTGCTTTTAAGATCCTGAACCCCAAAGCCGTGCCCAAATTTTTCCGCCTCAACAGCCACAACGCCATCCTGGAGTTCCTGCTCGAGGTACTGGCCACAGACTCTCTCACTTCTCACGTGTTTATATGATTTCATATAGTGGGTCCTGATGGATTGTGTTTGTTCTCACACACACACACACACATGCACACTGTCATTAGGGAACTCCGGAGATCAAAGAGCACTACATTGACTCGAAGAAGGATGTGGACCGACACCTGAAGTCCAGCTGTGAGCAGTTTATTCAGCAGCAGACTCACTTGTTTGTTGGAAATCTGGAGGAGTTTCTCACCAAAGTGGGTTTGAATGATATTTCACTTGCTGTTTTCTGAATGGAGGGATGAGGGTAGCAGACAGTATGCACCCCTCACCATCACAGTGATGCAGTATGCTCTTATTGAATGTTTTATTGCTGTACTGGGAAGACATTCTACTAGTTTTTGGGATTTGTCTGTGGGGATTTGTGCTCGATCAGATAAAAGAGCATTAGTGAGGAGGTCAGGCAATGATGTTGAGGAAGTCTGGAACATTCTATACAAGTGGTATGATGGTCGGGTGCACAAACATTTGATAATAACATGTACATCACTGGCACATCTGTACGCATGCACAGGTGTCTGCGTTGAAGGCGATGGCGGTTGGAGGAGGGCCGAATTATCAGCTCTCACAGCAGCCCTGGGCTCAGCCGGGTAAGCTTATATTTATTTTTAAATATATTTACATTTTATCTGTCACTGAGTGAGCTGAGCATGTTTCTGTGTCCGGCTTGATCAGTTGTGTGTGTGTGTGTGTGTGTGTGTGTGTGTGTGTATGTGTGTAGCTAAGATCAGTGACTTGGTGATGTCCACATATCGGGTGATGAAGACTAAATTGCCCCTGACGTTACAGAGCATGACATTGTACCTGGCAAACAAAGACACAGAGTTCATCCTGTTTAAACCCGTCAGGGTGAGATGCACCTCTTTTCTTCACCTCGGCAAACACCACCACATACCTGCACACTGTATCCATATGAGTGTTTCCAGATCATGTGACCCAGTATAACTTACAGTTTGTGTTATTAACAGTAAGTGTAAATAGTCATTCCTGATTGGCTGGAGAGTCGGAGTACTTTTGGTAGGTGTTGGGTGTTTCAGCTGTTATTACATTTCACCACTTCACTGTTTCAGAATAACATCCAGCAGATGTTCATGAAGCTGCACACACTGCTGCAGGAGGAGTACAGTGGAGAGGACCTGCAGATCATCGCCTGTCCCTCCATGGAGCAGGTGTGTGCGTGCGTTCGTGTGCGTTCGCGTGCGTGTGTGTGTGTGTGTGTGTGTGTGTGTGTGTGTGTGTGTTGCAGGTTAATCATGAAAGAGTAATCTCTTTAGTCAGTTAGACAGCTTCAGACCTACACTGCATTGTGTTTATAAACCCCCACTAAGTACAATATCACACAACACCACCACTACACAACATTCCCCATACAGCAACCCTCATATCACTACCAAGCACCATGCAACCCTCCATACCACAATAAAACAATCCCCA
The DNA here is from genome assembly GCA_028564935.1 of Neosilurus hyrtlii. Taxonomy (NCBI): domain Eukaryota; kingdom Metazoa; phylum Chordata; class Actinopteri; order Siluriformes; family Plotosidae; genus Neosilurus; species Neosilurus hyrtlii. Next base: position 28,045,979 of record JAOUQZ010000047.1, on the reverse strand, counting down.
CAGCAACCCTCAATACACAACCAAACACCATACAACCCTCATACCAACACCATACAATAACCCACACAGTAACCCTTATACCACAACCAAACACTCTACAATCCCATTCCACAACCAAGCACCATGCAACCTCCCATACCATAATTAAACACAATAAAACAATCCCCATAGGAACCCTCAATACAAAGCCAAACACCATACAACCCCCACAGCAACCCTCATACGACAACCAAGCACTATACAACTCCCATACAACCACCAAACATCATACATCAACCCCCCACAGCAACCCTTATACTACAACCAAACACCACACAACCTCCATACAAAGACCAAACACCGTACAACAGACCTGGGCAACGTACAGCCCCTGGGCCGCATTCGGCCCGTTGGTTGTCCCTGACCAGCTTTATGTTTTGTTTATTTATATGTGCGTAGCCACACGTACATAGACTTAGACTTAACTTTATTGATCCATTTGGGATGACTCCCTCAGGGAAATTTAAAAATATAATATATACGTGTGTGTGTGTGTGTGTGTGTGTGTGTGTGTGTGTGTGTGTGTGTATATATACCTGTACAATCATATACGTGCGTAGCCTACGCCCATATACATGTGTAGTAGTCTACCTATGTGTACGTGTGCACACCTTTAACCTTTAGGTTTATGGATTTTAGTCCCCAAAAATGTCTGGATTTCTTGGAAATAAATTCCTTCTAATCTTTAGAGCATCTTGAATACAAACATTCCCGTTTTTGCCTGGACAAAAGTCACAAAGATTTTATTTCACTTTCAAGACTATATTTATTACAGGAAAAGAATCAAATGGCCTTGTTTATGACTAAGTATATAATATTGTAGCAAATATAACATTATGTTGAAAAAGTAAAACCATCACTCAGGGTCAGTAGAGCCTGTTCAAACATGGTCGTGATGGTACCAGACTCCCAGGTGCTCATCATGATGAATAATTATCATATTTAAAGAATCAGACACCTTCAAGATCTTCAAATTACAAATAATAAAAATTTGTAAGTGCTACTAAAAATGCTTTAGGCCCAAGACACTTGTAGTCCATTTTTAATACACAAGTAAGCTATTTTAGAGGGCAGCTTGTTCATCTGATGGTCAGAAAGCAGTGTGTTATCAATCCTACGGTGAGAAATCTGAGCCCCCTGTAGGTTTGAAACACAACGGGAAGCAATAATCTGTTGATATTTGCGTCTGGTGATGTTCCCACCCATCTTATATAGCGCTGTGATCCCTATGTACTGGAGGTGACCTTAAAAGTGATGTTTTACTTTCATACATGACCGGCTCTTCAGTAAACTCTGGGTCCAGCAAGTTTCTAGATTGTCAGTACAACATTGGTGGCACAGCAATATGATATTGAATTAATAATTCATCTCAAATATCATTGTTTTCCCTCCATGTTTCTGCTAATAACAGTTTCCACGTGTCCGGGCCTTGGTGAGCACGGCATGGTGTTCTAGCTGTGTCTTGTACAGAACCTGTATGGTGGACGGTGACCATTGCAAGTAATATGATGTAGAGTTGATGCTAAAGCAGACATTGCTAGCTATGAGTCCTAATGGAGCTTTTGAGGGAGTCATCACAACTTTTGGTTTTGTGGATAGTTCTCCTTGCATGACTGAGCTTACCTATGTGTACCAAGGGTGTCTGAAATTTCTTACTACTGCTTGCAATTTTTCATTTGCTTTTAGGAGATCTTGAAGGTTTCTACAGTTTTTGCAAAAATATTTTAGTCAAGATTCTCGATGGCCATCAATCCATTTAAGCTTTTGTCATAAATTGCCTGAATGCTGCTTTAATACCTCTATTTAATGACTATTTATTTAATCAAGCACTTTTATTTATTATTATATATATAAGTATAGACTTTTGTCCAGCCTAGAATGGATATTTTCATCTTTTTTAATTTCCTGTTGCTTTCACAAAACAATCTGTATACTTGTAGGATTAATGTAAGGCACAGTTGATGAAAATTGGTTAATCAGAAGTGAAGTTATCAGATGTTGCCAGTATCAGGCACACGTGACAACTTTTGTCGATAAGTGTACAGCCCCATACCATAACCGAGCACCATATAACCCTGCACAACTTCATACAAAAACCACAAACCATACAACTATCATATAACAACCAAACACCATATTAACCCCATACAACAACAGAACACCATATAACCCTGTACAAACACATACAACAACCCAAGCAGCAACATTCATTCAACAAACACCCATACAGCAACCACCATACTGACCCCATAAAACCCAATACAATACCAAACAGGATATGACCCTATATAACCTCAGACCACAACCATACACCATGCAAAACCCCACAAACAGTGAGACAGGAAGAGAGAGACAGTTTGAGGGAGAAAGAATGATGGGGAGAGAGACAGATAGCATGACATTCAGAGAGAGAGAGAGAGAGGTCCTGTATGAATATCAACTGTGGAATGTGTTTGGGTCAGACGGGTAGAGATGCACATGAAGAAAGAGGCAGGGAAAAAGACAGACAGGTAGCAAGAGAGAAAGGGATGAGAGAAAGTGATGGAGACAGTTGAGAAGATTAGAGGGACAGACAGATGGAGAAAGGGAGGAAAAGAGATACAGGTAGAGAGACAGAGAGAAAGCAAAGGGGAGAGACCAACCGGTAGAGAGACAGACCAAGGGAGAGAGTTGAAGAGACAGACAGACATGTATAGAGAGACAGACGTATAAATATCAGCGGCGTAATGTGTCTGTTTGTGGTGTGATGTAGATCAGCCTGTTGCTGTCGGTGAGTAAATAGACGAGGGGCGAGAGCAGGATGGAGGTGATGCAGATGGACTCGAGTCCTTCAGCCCACAGGAGATTGGGGAGATGAAAGTGTTCCACGTGAAATCTCTTATTTTTACACTGAAGTGTTTGTGCGTGTGAAGAAGATTCCGGATGGCATTTCTGGAATGTACCGCCAGCAGAGACACCGCACGGTTCCTAAAGGAACAGGACGTTTCGAGTACGAGTCCTTGCTGAGCACTTCCTCATCCTGCTTCCATGGAAACGGTGTGTATGTATACTGCCATGTTTCCTCCGTGTAGCACCACGAGTGGTGTGAGGAAGGCAGGCTGAAATTTGGGAGGTCAGTTTTTTTAGCGTGGTATAGTTTTTATTATAATATATTCTGACGAATGTAAATGTACAGATCAAATCTTTCACCGTTGTGATGTTTATTCTTTACATCACTTCCTGTCTGGGGGGGTGACGTTAATAAAAAGATGCTTTCTCCATTAAAGACCCCAGAACTGTCTTCCTGTTGTGTTCTTACCTTTATGTGTTCATCTAAGCAGTGAGACAGGTTTACCTTTAAATTACTTTTTTCCTGTCTTATTCTCTGCCTGTCTGTCTTTCAGTCTCTTTCAGTCTGTCTCACTTTTGCCCTGTCTGTCTCTCTCCATCTGTCTCACTGCTCAGCCTGTCTGTCTCTCCATCTGTCTTACCTTCAGCCTATCTGTCTCTTAGTCTTCCGCTGTCTGTCTCACTCTTGACCTGTTTTTTTCTCACCATCTGTCTGTTTTAACTTCAGGTGTTCATTGGAAGGATGGGGCAGATTCACCTTTAAATCACTTCATTCCTGTCTCACTCTCTGCCTGTATGTCTCCTTCCTTCTGTCTGTCTCCATCTGTCTCACTGTCAGCCTTTCTCTGTCACGAGATATGCTGCTCTGTGCACAGAAGGGTGTGTGTGTGTGTGTGTGTGAACTAAAAGGTGTGGCACGAGAAATAAATACATTAAAAGATCATGACTGTTCAAGCTTTTAAAGCCTTTTCGGACATTTGACCTTGCTCTGACCTTCATACTGTTTGGACCAGTTTTCCAATCTAATCAGTGCAGCAGCTGGTACATTGAGAAATCCATATCAATCCAACACGAAAAACACTCGAGATATCACTCTAAATCACTCCTGACCGACGTACACCGTCTACTGGCAGAGACACGACTAACACAACTCGGATTAAACATCACGTAGCACCTTTTTCTGTTCAATTTAAAGAACTCCCTGATTTGGGAAAGTCATTGTCATGAAATAGTTTGCTTGTGTCCTCAGTCACATTAGATAGAAGATAGAACGTGTTTGATGTAGGGGACGATCAGGGAGTTAAAAATAAAGAGCACAATAGGAACAATCGTCGATTCGCACCACTGATTGAGTTCACTGTATACAAGAACAAACATCATAAATATGTCATTTCTTCTCTATCTGAACTGAAACTTATCATTACTGCATCATTAACAGCAGCTGCAGGCAGCTACGATGTGTGGTGTGTACCATCACTTAGCACATGGCTCCCTGCACAGCCTGAGTGTAACAACACACACACACACACACACACACTGCTAAACCCATTTTAATACACATATTAAGGGAAAACATAAAAATACACTGGCCCTTCTCTAATTTTCTCAGTAGCTGGATGCATTCAGTCCCATTCAGTTATATTAATCTTTAAAAATAAATAAAACACCTTGAATGTATAAGGTAACTCCACCACACAGCATGGATAATGTAAATAGGCCTTATATGGGTTCTATTTAATTACCCAGGTTATCTTATAATATGTAAGTCATTATATGGTTTCCTATTCATGTTGTGATGTTATGGGATGTCTATTCAATTCATTTCAGTTTTACTTGTACAGGAAACCCATCCTCATTTAAATGAACCCAGATAAAAATACAAACCATGTAGCAGAAACTTCACTACAGTTTAACATGAAGTCCAGTTGGTTATCTTATAACTGTAATGGGGATTGTAGTCCTAAATCATTTCAGTAAAATAGTTTATATCACCAGCAGTGAAAAGTCATCTTCACCGTTTCTGAGTGGATATTTATGCCCATATGGATCAGCAGGAGCAGGAACGAGGGGCTTTTAAGATCAGAACTCCAACCAGTAGTAGCACATCAGGACGGATCACAGGATACAGAGAGCAGAAGGATTGGGATCATAGGGATCTCAGAAGTAGCATGTGTACCTCAACAAAAACAGAGAGAGAAGTTGTTAACTATGTTCATAACAGTGTGATGGTAAAAGAAGAGTTTATTTGTGCTGAGTGTAAGCAGGAACTCCAGCATGACTGACAAAGACATCATAATTAAAAATAGAGAACCAGAGTGAAGACAGTCATGACGGCACCCTGTAACATGAGGCCATCAGCCACTCCACTGACAACGGGCCTGAATGAGCATGTAGAGTGAAGGAGTGACAGCATCCCAACATCACAGTTTACCAGAACTCTCTATGCCTGAGAACATCCATTACACTGTTATGAGCACTTAACAACCTCTCTCTCTTTCTGTCTCTCTCTCTCTCACACACACACATTTTTGCTGAGGTACACATGCTACGTCTTGGACGCCGGTGATCCTGATCCTTCTGCTCTGTGAGTCCAGTGGTCTGTCCTGGTGTTCTGATGCTTCTCATCTTGGAAGCCCCTCGCTCTGCTGATGAAGATCCATATGGGCTTAGATCTGCACTCAGAGACTGTAAAGATGAATTTTCGCTGCTGGTGATATAAACTCTCTTTTTGCAGTTATTCAGGACTTACAGTTGTGGTATAACCAACTGGACTACATGTTGGACTGTAATGAAATTTTTCCTATATGGTTTGTATTTCATGGTTTCACCCAAATGAGGATGGGTTTCCCTTTTGAGCCTGGTTCCTCTCAAGGTTTCTTCCTCGTGTCGAGTTTTTCCTTGCCACTGTCGCCACGGGCTTGCTCAGTAGGGATGTGTAAGGGGTTGTAGAAAAATGTTTTGATTCCTTTTTAAGTTACTTTTACTATGTAAAGCAGCTTTGCGACAATGTCAAATGTAAAAAGCTTTATACATATAAAACTGAATTGAATTAAATTAATTGAAGGAAATACAGTTGGAATATCCTCTGCTAGCTAGATTTTCTTCAGTGAAAACATGGCTAGTCACACGGTCATAATATTACATTAATGTCAACATTATTAGCATTACATTCGATACTTAGCCCTTGTGTCCTTGTTCATCCAAACAGAAAAATGACCAACATTACTCTTGCAAGCAGAAATACTGCTAACTAAATGTAAATATCAGTTTTACTTCAGTGAAAACACGGCTAGTGTACTTCTGGGATACATCTTGCTAGTTTATGTGACTTCTATGACAGTTTGAATTACTTTTAATAAATAACGTTCCATAAATGTTGGCTATCTCATGTGAATCTTAGCGGCTTGATAGCGAACATGACTTTTGTTGTGTAATAAATAAAATGCTAGTGTTTATCCTTTGAACTAGTTTTACTTCAGGGAAAACATTACTACTTTGAGGCATCTTTGATAGCTTAATGAAAATATCACTGGTGTTATTCGTGCTTTTTTAAATGAGGATATTGCTAGCATTAATGCAGCTAGCTAAAATACTGCTAACTATATGAATTATCGATGGCGTTTTTTTTTTTGTTTGTTTGTTTGTTTTTTTGCGAGCTAGTTTTAAGCTAGTTTTAGGGTCATTATATAGGCTATAGCTATTGTTAGCATTATTTAAATGACTGCATGGTTTACAGCATGTAACCTTTCATAACATGCTAATCTTAGTTTAGTGAAACTTTAAATGGCTCTCTAAATGGAAACATGGTTATGGATTCCTTTAGCTAATAATAATACAACTTATCATGTTCAGCATTTATATTGTTTTAATAAACAGTTATTACCTTCGTCGCTTGACGGGGAGGTTATGTATTTATTTTGTCTGTTTGTCTGTTAGCAGGATTACAACAAAGGTACTGATCTGATTTTCATCAAACTTGGTGTAGGGGTGAGACCTGGGCCTGGAAAGAACCTATTCAATGTTTGAGGTGACCCAAGCATGGGGTCATGCTTAAAAAAAAATCCTGAAATCCCTTAAAATCCCTATCATTAACATGGGTCACTAGGGGGAGACATTTCATTAAAAATGATACTTATTTACCATAATTTGTTCGTATATGGCGGAGGAACTGTCGCTCTGAGTGCTCCTCTACTTCATGTGATTATCCGTGTAGTTTAGTGGATTTTCATCCTAGAACACATTAAAATGATAATGATTCCTCCTGATTCATGTACGCACTAATTGAGTTCACGTGTGTGTGTATTTATGTATATTTTATCCTCTTCGGCCTCGCGGTGAGACGTTACGAGTACCCAGAGTGCTGCTGTGTGAATTATACAGGTCTTAATTACAGGATATGATACAGTACATGGTTTTCCTCTTATGTCATGTTGTATATGTATTGCACACGATGCATTCACACTCCTTGACTTTTTCCTCCGCCGCAGCTTGTCTGGTTGTGCTTGCTCTAATCAGGAGAAATTTGGATGAGATCAGCCGGCGGTCATGTGTGAGTCATCCTCACTTATATAACGCTGATCTGCTCTCATACTCTTCCTGTCTCTCCATCTTTAGTTAGTTCTCTCAATATGCCAGGGAATTGAGTGGAGAAATATGGAGATAGGCAGAGCGAGCCGGAGGGTGAAGGGAAAGTCGAAAAAGAGTTGGTGAAGGACGACGACATGAACCAGTCAGCAGGATTTTCCAGGCGCTGCAGTTTAAGCACATTTTAATCACCTGATATGGATTAATGAACGCTGGATTTCGAGACGTTTTGTGGTGAAGCAAGCAGAATCGAGTCACGAGTGTGCTTTAATAAATAATGTTTTGTGGCGGTGTTAACTGAAATGAGGTGTTAGTTGGATATCTGCGTCTCCACATGCAGCTATGCTTCCATTCCAGTGTGAAAGGTTGTTATAGGTCTTCATTCCCTGGGATCAGCAGCTCACACTGGCATGTGGAGGAATGTGTATGACGTGATTAGCCGCTGGCGTACAACGGGCAGCTGTCCCCTCTGGTTTGGAAGAGGAAGAATCAGTTACTTACACTGTCCCTCCAAGGAAGACATCTTTAAAGGGTTTGTTTTTGCTAACAATACAAAATCAACGAGAGGAGAAATGCACAGAATCTTATAAGCGCTGCTCACACGCATGCTGTATGTTTATATATGTGTATAGTGTACTCTGATTATATGACACATCATATGCACAGTTTAACACCAGAGAACATCTCATCATACAAAAAAATAACATCAAATAAATAGAATAAAGATTTGTAATATCAGTAATTACGTATTTTACTTTTATTTATTTATCTTTCGTTCCATCTCAGACGACTCTGGGCAAGGGCGGGGTACACCCTGAACAGCTCGCCAGGCCATCGCAGGGCTTTCACACACAACCATTCACACTTGCACTCACACCTAGGAGTGATTTGAAATAGCCAGTCAGCCTCCTGTGCATGTTTTTGGACTGTGGGAGGAAACCAGAGCACCTGGAGGAAACTCACGCAAGCACAGGGAGAACATGCAAACTCTACACAGAAACCCCCCCATCCCGGGAATTGAACTCAGGACCTTCTTGCTGTGAGGCGGACGTGCTAACCACTGTGCCATCGTGGTCAAATTTTTATTCATTCATTTTCTGATCTACTAGGCTGGAACCTATCTCAACCAATTCTTGGCAAAGGTACGCCCTGAACAGCTCTCCAGTCTGTTGCAGGGCCAACACACACACACAACCATTCACACTCGCATCTAGGGGCAACAGCCAACTAGCCCAATGTGCATGTCTTTATACAGTACAGAGAGGAAAAATACACAGCCACTGGGAGAACATGCAAACTCCACACAGAGACATCCTCACCAAGGCCAAGACCCAAACCCAGGACCATTTTTGTTTACATTGTCGTTGCCGAGATTTGTTTGATTCTGATATTTGTGTCCCTGTTTTGCATTTGGAACTGTAAGTGCTTTTGTTTTCAAGACCTCGATTCTGTTCATGTTGTGTTTTCTGGATATGTGTACGGTACCTTACTCGCCGCCGTCCCACTAGGATTTTGAGATTGTCTTCATGATTAATACTATTATACTGCATGTGACTCAGATATGATAAAACGTTTATTAGTTTCTTAGATAAAGATTATCGCCACATATTCCGACTGTAATATTATAATAATAATCTTTCCACCAAAAATACCAGACGTGATTGGGTTGAGTTGTTGATTTTAAAATATTTGTGTTCTCCCTATAAATGGTAAAATACTTAAAAATGTCATTGAAGTTTAAAATGATCGTTGTACAATATATATACCATAAACATACCGTGCACAGTCCAGTGTTTGAGCTCTCAGTGTTTAGAGCTCTGTGTTTTGCCATGATGTAGATGGTGACCTATTTATTACCTGATGTGTCATCTCGTATCTCCAGCCAGGCCCACTCGACTCTCAGCCACGGGCCTAAAGAAGAGCAGTCGTCTCAGGCTTGTTCCAGAGATGATCATTTAAACAGAAAAACGTCATGAACTATTAAGAGAAAGAACCCAAGTGTGACAGTCTTCAGCTAGCCCTTAGTTTTAAGCAGTTTAAACCCAGTTACTGAACTTTACTGTCTCCAGGGTTCCCCAGCAGGGATTTCTTTATCATGGGTGGATGTTGATGATGCAAACGCGCAAGATATGTAAATCATTTAACACTCACTCCCTCACTTACCAAACTGATTAATCCAATCCAGGTTGGGGGGTGGGTGGAGCCTATCTTACTGGAGTACCTGGAGGGAACTCACGCAAGCACAAAGAGAACATGTAAACTCCACACTAAAACCCAGGACCTTCGTGCTGTGAGGCGGACATGCTGTCTTTGTCTCTGACCCTCTCTCTTACTCTCTTTATGTCTCTGTCTCTTTCTCTCTCTCATTCTCTCTTTCTTTCTCTCTCTCTGTCTCTGACTCTCTCTCTCTATCTCTGACTCTCATTGTCTCTGTCTCTCTGTCTTTGTCTCTCTCTCTCTCTCTCTGTTTATCTCTGTGTTTTCTCACTCTCTGTCTTTCCCTCTTTCTCTCTCTCTCTCTGTTTCTCTCTGTAACTGACTCTCTTTTCTCTCTCTCTCGCTCTCTCTCGCTCTCTCTCGCTCTCTCTCGCTCTCTCTCGCTCTCTCTACATCTACCAGACATCAACCCCTCATACAAATCCAAGAAACATACACTTCTGTTTACTTATTTAAAACTTCATCCACTCATTCATCTACATGCCGAACTGTTGCAAGGAGGCTGGGTAAAGGCTACACCCCTAAATCTCCATTTAAAACTTTAATGAATACGTTTTTAGTATCGGGCGGGGGGGGTATTTTTTTTATACTTGAATCCTGCCTAAATTCGTTAGTTCCTAAATTTTACTTCATAAATCTGTATTTGAATTACACTCGGTTGTGTGACTGATGGCCCTGCGATGGCCTGGCGAGCTGTCCAGGGTGTACCCCGCCCTCGCCCAGAGTCGGCTGA
>JAOUQZ010000047.1:28024326-28035477 GCA_028564935.1 Neosilurus hyrtlii | reverse complement strand
AATCAGAGAAGGAGGTGTGACCTCTGTGTCTGTTAATATCAGAAAAGGAGGTGTGACCTCTGTGTCTGTTAGTATCAAAGAAGAAGGTGTAGCCTCTGTGTCTGTTAGTATCAAAGAAGAAGGTGTGGCTTCTGTGTCTGTTAGTATCAGAGAAAGAGGTGTGGCCTCTGTGTCTTTTAGTATCAGTGAAGAAGGTGTGGCCTCTGTGTCTGTCAGTTTCAGTGAAGGAGGTCTGACCTCTGTGTCTGTTAGTATCAGAGAAGGAGGTGTGACCTCTGTGTCTGTTAATTTCAGAAAAGGAGGTGTGACCTCTGTGTCTGTTAATATCAAAGAAGAAGGTGTGACCTCTGTGTCTGTTAGTATCAAAGAAGAAGGTGTGGCCTTTGTGTCTGTTAGCATCAGAGAAAGAGGTGTGGCCTCTGTGTCTTTTAGTATCAGTGAAGAAGGTGTGACCTCTGTGTCTGTTAGTATCAAAAAGGAGCTGTGGCCTCTGTGTCTGTAAGTATCAGAGAAGCAGGTGAGACCTCTGTGTCTGTCAGTTGCAATGAAGGAGGTGTGGCATCTATGTCTGTCAGTCTCAGTTAAGGAGGTGTGGCATCTGTGTCTTTCAGTCTCAGTCAAGGAGGTGTGACATCTGTGTCTGTCAGTCCCGAGAAGGAGTTGTGGCCTCTGTGTCTGTTAGTATCAGTCAAGGAGGTGTGACCTGTGTGTCTCTTAGTATCAGTGAAGGAGGTGTGACCTCTGTGTCTGTTAGTATCAGAGAACGAGGTGTGACCTCTGTGTCTGTTAGATCATAGAAGAAGGTGAGGTCTCTGTGTCTGTTAGTATCAGTGAAAGAGGTGTGACCTCTGTGTCTCTTAGTATCAGAAAAGGAGGTGTGGCCTCTGTGTCTGTTAGTATCAGAAAAGCAGGTGTGACCTCTGTGTCTGTCAGTCGCAATGAAGGAGGTGTGGCATCTGTGTCTGTCAGTCTCAGTTAAGGAGGTGTGGCATCTGTGTCTGTCAGTCCCAGTTAAGGAGGTATGACCCCTTTGTCAGTCTGTCTCAGTGAAGGTGTGGCTTCTGTGTCTGTTAGTATTAGTGAAGGAGGTGTGGCCTGTCTGTTAGTATCAGTGAAGGAGGTGTGGCCTCTGTGTCTGTTAGTATTAGTGAAAACGGTGTGGCCTCTGTGTCTGTTAGTATCAGTGAAGGAGGTGTGAACTCTGTGTCTGTTAGTATCAGAGAAGGATTTGTGGCCTCTGTGTCTGTTAGTATCAGAGAAGCAGGTGTGACCTCTGTGTCTGTCAGTCGCAATGAAGAAGGTGTAGCATCTGTGTCCACTTAAGGAGATATGACCCCTGTGTCTGTCTGTCTCAGTGAAGGTGTGGCTTCTGTGTCTGTTAGTATCAGTGAAGAAGGTGTGGCCTTTGTCTGTTAGTATCAGTGAAGGAGGTGTGGCCTCTGTCTTTTAGTATCAGTGAAGGAGGTGTGGCCTCTGTGTCTGTTAGTATCAGTGAAAAAGGTGTGGCCTCTGTGTCTGTTAGTATTAGTGAAAACGGTGTGGCCTCTGTATCTGTTAGTATCATTATAGGAGGTGTGGCCTCGGTGTCTGTCAGTCCCAGAGAAGGAGGTGTGGCTTCTGTATCTGTTAGTATCAGTGAAGGAGGTGTGACCTCTGTGTCTCTCAGTCACAGTAAAAGATGTGTGACATCTCTGTCTCTTAAAATCAGTGAAGGAGGTGTGACCTCTGTGTCTGTTAGTATCAGAGAAGGAGGTGTGGCCTCTGTGGCTGTTAGTATCAAAGAAGGAGGTGTGACCTCTGTGTCTCTTAGTATCAGTGAAGGAGGTGTGACCTCTGTGTCTGTTAGTAATAGAGAAGGACGTGTGACCTTTGTGTCTGTCAGTCTCATTGAAGGAGGTCTGACCTCTGTGTCTGTTAGTATTAGTGAAGGAGGTGTGACCTTTTTGTCTGTCAGTCTCAGTGAAGGAGGTGTGACCTCTGTGTCTGTTAGTATCAGAAAAGTAGGTGTGACCTCTGTATCTGTTAGTATCAGAGAACAAGGTCTGACTTCTGTGTCTGTTAGTCTCAGAAAAGGAGGTGTGACCTGTATCTGTTAGTATCAGTATAGGAGGTCTGACCTCTCTGTCTCTTAGAATCAGTGAAGGCGGTGTGACCTCTGTATCTGTTAGTATCAGAGAACGAGGTCTGACTTCTGTGTCTGTTAGTTTCAGAAAAGGAGGTGTGACCTCTGTATCTGTTAGTATCAGTATAGGAGGTCTGACATCTCTGTCTCTTAGAATCAGAGAAGGAGGTGTGACCTCAGTGTCTGTTAGTATCAGTGACGGAGGTGTGACCTCTGTATCTGTCAGTCTCAGTGAAGGAGGTGTGGCCTCTGTGTCTCTTAGTATCAGTGAAGGAGGCATGGTCTCTGTGTCAGTCTTAGTGAAGAAGGCATTTTCTTTTTATCTGTCAGTCTCACTTAAGGAGGTGTCGCCTCTATATGTCATTCTTTTTTAATTGAGGTGTGGCCTCTGTGTCTGTCACTCTCAGTGAATGAGGCTTGACCTCTGTGTCTGTTAGTATCAGTGAAGGAGGTGTGACATCTCTGTCTCTTAGAATCAGAGAAGGAGGTGTGACCTCAGTGTCTGTTAGTGTCAGAGAAGGTGTGACCTCTGTGTATTAGTATTAAAAAAGGAGGTGTGACCTCTTTGTCTGTTAGTATCAGTGAAGGAGGTGTGACCTCTGTGTCTGTTAGTATCAGAAAAGGAGGTGTGGCCTCTGTGTTTGTTAGTATCAGTGAAGTAGGTGTGACCTCTGTGTCTGTAAGTATCAGTGAAGGAGATGTGACCTCTGTGTCTGTTAGTATCAGAGGAGGTGTGACCTCTGAGTATTAGTATCAGAAATGGAGGTGTGGCCTCTGTGTCTGTCAGTCTCAGTGAAGGAGGTGTGACTTCTTTGTCAGTCTTAGTGAAGGAGGTGTGGCTTTTATGTCTCTCAGTCTCAATGCATTGAACTTTTATCTGTGCATTTTTGCCTTATTAACAGTCGAAAATGTATTTTCTCTTCCTGGTTGTTTCTGTTTTCCTTTGTTTCATAAGTTTTTCCCGGTTCAACACATACAACTGTGGAATTTCAATGAACAATATTGTTTTTAAAAATATTTTTTTATGAAAGTGTTCAGCTGTCAGTAAGGATAAAAGAGATGAGATGAGCTAATCATGGACAGACTGGCAAAAAGAACAGGGGAGGGGGTTAGGAAGAGGGAGAGAAGAGAGAGAAGGGGGGTAAGGAAGACAGAGAGGAAGGAGGGAGAGAGAGAGAAGGTAAACAGGAGAGAGAAAGAGAAGAAGAAGGGAGAGAGAGAAAGATAAAAGAAAGAGCAGTGTGGGAGAAAGAAAAGAAGGGAGGGAGGAAAAGAGAGTGTGTGAGAGAGAAGGGAGAGAGGGGGTGAGAGAAAAAGAAGACAGAGAGAGAGAGAGAGACTGCAGCTGATGTCCTGTCCTGTTGGAAATCAGCAGCCTTGTTACATAAACATATATCATAGCGAAATGTTCCGAAATGATTAACTAAGAAAAGACAAAAGGAAGGAGAGAAGTGGGAGGATTAGGAGAGGAAGACGACCTAGAGAAGAGAGAGAAGGAGGAAGGAGAGGCAACAGAAGAAGGAGACAAGCGGAGAAGGAAGATGTTGCTGAATTCGTCATCTTCAGCATAATGAATCAACAGTTCTGACTGATTAGCAGATACGTTGTGGATCTTTACGTGAGTGGTAAGTAGATCCCTGTTTTATACGCAGAAACAATATGAGGATTGAAGAAGATTTGCATGTAGAGAATATAGGTCATACGCTTTAGGCTTGCAGCGATATTTACACGCGTGTCATCACCAATTCCTCTCTTTCCTCATTGTATTTATTTATTTATTTAACAGTTTGTTTCAGTGAGCAGCATTTCTCAGGAGCGATGCGTCAGATGCACCTTCAGTTGGGACCTGTTTCAGTGCAGAGTGGCTTATAATCTTCAGTAGCAGCTGGAAATGCTGATACATGTTGAGACATTAGTTTTCTAAAGTCAGAACAAATGCAAAAAATAAAAACACTGAAACCTGAAAAAAGCAGCAAGAACGTAAGGAACTATGCTTCATGTGTTCACTCGTCTGTACAGTCTCTCTGAAACATGAAACTTTATACCACATTGCTGCTTAATACAGGCAACACGGTGTTTTATTGGTTAACATGACCACCTCACACCAAGAAGGTCTGGGGTTTGAGTCCTGGGTTCGATGAGGGCGTTTCTGTGTGGAGTTTGTATGTTCCCCCAGTGCTTGCATGGGTTTCATCTGAGTTCTGAGGTTTCTTCCTACAGGACATTAGGACATTAATTGTATGTTCCAAGTTGCCCCTTGGTGTGAGTGTGAGTGGTTATGTGTGTGTTGGCCCTGTGATGGGCTGGTCAGCTGAGATAGGCTCCAGCCACCCCGTGACCCCAGTAGGATTAAGCGGCTTAGCAAATAGATGAATGGATAGATGGATGTTAAACGCAAGAATCTGATTGGACAAAAGCTCTTTTCTGTACAGGACATTTTTTAAAATACATATTATCGTTTCTGTAGTAACATCTGATACACAGGAATGCAGGAACATTTAGGAATGAGTCCCCAGTGTCAGTGCTCTGTAACAGGCTGAGGTGAATATGTTATGGAATAGTTTACATTAATCAGAATATGAACCACAGTTACATGCCGAATAATTCCAAAATGCATGACCTTCCTTCTCTCACTCTTATTTTCTAGGTCAGATGATGTGGACGTGATTGATGCCATCCATGCTGATAATCATGAAAGTCTGCTTAACAGCATTATTGTTTATCACCGTTTCTATCTGTCTTGATATTTATGAGGATGTTTGTGAAAGCTTGTGTGCTTGCGAAGAAAAAGATGGCGTTTCGATAACCAGCTGTGAAAGACGAGGGATCGCAAGTCTCTCTGAAGTCGGATTTCTGCACTTCAACACGCATCAACTATTTCTGACAGGAAATCTGCTGAAGAAACTTTCGTTTGATGAGTTGTCACGTTACGAGGGACTCAGGATCTTGCATCTGGGTAATAATGATATAGCCGAAATTGAGACCGGGGCTTTTAACGGACTTAGCCGACTAAAGCGCTTGCACTTAAACAACAACAAAATCGAGGTGCTCAGGGACTCCACGTTCACTGGGCTAGAACATCTGCAGTTCCTTCAAGTTGACTATAATTACATTAGTCACATTGAGCCGAACACTTTCGGGGGCTTACGTTGTCTAGACGTGCTGATTTTGAATGACAATCTGCTGAATTATTTGCCCAAAAATGTTTTTCAGTCAATTTCTTTGACTCACCTTGATCTGAGAGGTAACCAGCTTAAGGTTCTTCCTTATAATGGAATTCTTGAACATTTATCCACAATTGTAGAAATACAACTCGAAGAGAATCCTTGGAATTGCACCTGTGAGCTTATTGGCCTCAAAGACTGGTTAGAAAGTATAGAGTATACAGCATTAGCAGGAGACATAGTGTGTGAAACGCCATTCCGGCTTCATGGAAGAGACCTTGACGTGATCTCCAAGCAGGAACTATGTCCAAGAAGAGCCATAGCCGAATATGAAATGGGTGCTGAAGCTTTTCATGAGCCTGAGGCAATCGCCTCCTCAAATATTTTACGCTCTGCACAACCCACAAGGAGCAGCCGCCGTTCAGGGAAGCTACGTACCAAACCAACAGCAAGGGCTTCATCCCGCACACCGCAAAATTATGGCCCAGTGGTGGCATACCAAACCAAATCCCCAGTCTCTCTCCAGTGTCCCACTGTGTGCACTTGCAATCTCCAAATTTCGGATCTTGGCTTGAATGTGAACTGCCAAGAGAGGAAAATAGAGAGCATTTCAGATTTGAATCCCAAACCATATAATCCAAAAAAGATGTACCTCACAGGAAACTTCCTCAAGTCGGTGTCCAGTTCAGACTTTCTGGACACCAACAGCTTGGATCTTCTTCACTTGGGCAATAATCGGATATCCATCATTCATAGCAAAGCATTTGCGGCATTGCATAACTTACGAAGACTTTATTTGAACGGAAACTTAATCGAGCGCCTCACTGATGACATGTTCTCAGGTTTGGAATGCCTCCAGTTTCTATACTTGGAGTACAATTTGATCAGAGAAATCGAAAGTGGTACTTTTCAGCAAGTGCCCAATCTTCAACTACTATTCCTGAACAATAACCTTCTTAAAGCCCTGCCCACGGGAGTTTTTAAGGGTCCAAACTTGGCTCGGTTAAATTTACGCAACAATCACCTGCGAACCTTGCCAGTCGGTGGTGTTTTGGAAGATTTGACTTCCTTGGTGCAGATAGACCTGTTTGAAAACCCGTGGAATTGTTCTTGCACAATCGTGGAAACCAAAAAATGGTTGGAAGATCTCAGTTCTGGAACCGTGGTGAACGATGTGATTTGTGAATTGCCACCAAAATTCACTGGACAGGATTTACGTTTGGTTTATTCCTCCAATCTTTGCCCAGATGACTCAGGTGTTCAAACTTCTCCGATTCCGCCATCAGAGGAATCCTTCCCAGGCAGCACCATTAATTTAGAGACAACACTGGATTACAATTCCCAGGCAGGTCCCACAGTGCCTCTCTCAGTGCTCATTCTCACGCTGCTCCTTATTTTCATTGCAACTGTATTCATTACCGCTGGCCTGTTCACAATGTTCAAAATCAAACAGCACAAAAAGGACAACAACAAAAATACAGAATCCAATTCCTTTGATATTATTTATGTTGATCGACCAGTAGCAAAGGTCAGAACTTCAGCAGGTCATCTTTATGAATATGTTCCTCCTCTTCCAGCATCGAAGTGCACCATGGATGGTGTTGTGGAAGAAAGATACACTGATATTCATGAACAAAATGCTTTGTCGTATACTTCAGATGAAGAATTGAGAAGCATTGTAAATAGCTCAGAGTTTAGTGCAAGTAACAGACCTTCTCCCCTACAAGATGATAATCTTTTTTATCAAGACATCTTTGCAAGAAGCCACCAAGGTTCCTGCAGACCCAGTTTACTGTGCAAACATAGTACGGCACGGTATTCACCTGATTACAATGTCACGCATCAGTATTTGCATCCAGAAAGAATACAACAAACAATGATGTACATAAAACCTAACAGGAGTGAATACTGGGAGCTGAAATCACAGCTTGGTTTTGAGCCGGACTATCTGGAAGTTCACGAGAAAAGGACAACGTTCACTCAGTTTTGAGTTGTTCTTTATCCCTGATTTTTAAAAGGCAGCAGGGATGATATGTGCAAAGCTTTTGAGAAGAACCAAAACACATACTTCAAATCTGGAAGCTGAGCAGGGCAGTGGTTAACACAGTTGCCTCACAGAGAGAAGGTTCTGGATTCAAATCTATATTGAGTTTGCACCCATAGGTGTGAACATGAGTGTGATGGTTGTGTGTGTCTGTGTTATTCCTGTGATAGACCAAGTTTAAGGTGTAACCCCCCCCCCCCACCCCCCAACCTGAAGTCAGCTGGGATTGGCTCCAGCGTCGCCTGTGACCCTGATGGATAAGCAATTTTTCAGAGCAATGTTTGGTAAAAAAGTAAAAGTTACTTTTAAAAGTAAATCTTCACCATCAAGTAGGGCGGCTGCACCATGGAAAATTTATAAACTAACATCACATGAACATAGTATGAACCAGTGGACGTGTATATGGAGATCACAATAACACCAGTTCAGAATGATCTCTGTTATGCTTATCGAGTAATAATAATAATAACAACAACAACAATATAATAATAATAATGACAACAACAACAATATAATAATAACACTAATAATAACAACAACAACAACAATAATAATAATAACAACAACAATATTATAATAATAATAATAATAACAACAACACCAATAACACAACAGTATAATAATAATAATGCTAACAATAATAATAACAGCAACAACAAAACAGCAACAATATAATAATAACAACAACCAAACAACAGCAATATGATAATAATAACAATAACAACAACAAAACAATATAATAATAATAATAATAATAATAATAATAATAACACTAACAATAATAATAATAACAACAACAATAATAATAACAATAACAACAACAATATAATAGTCATAATAATAAAAAAAAAGAATAATAATAACAAAACAACAACAATATAATAATAATAATAATAATAATAATAATAATAATAATAATAATAATAATAATAATGATAAAACTGTGTGTGGGGGGGTAGTTAATCATAATAATTACAGGGTAGAAGATATTGGCCAAAAAACCCAACAACTTGGCAATAGTGCCACCACTTGGCTGATGGAGCTCATCTCCTTTACTTAGAGGAGTATCTACTGACCAACGCTCATGTCTGGACCATCAACTGTCTGGGCTGCATGATTTATTTTAACAGACGTAAAATCCTAACAGAGGTTTTCAAGCGGGACTCCTTGCATCCTGTACAGGTATATTGAGCTACTCTACCAAAAAGATTCATCAGGATTTTGGAAAATTTTTTGGACAGTATGAATTGCAACCTGTTGAAATAAATCTGTTCTTTGTTATTTTTTAAAGTCAGGGTTGAGTTTTTGAGAATTTATGTGTGTTATACTAAACGTTTTACTCTTCAATTCAGAACAAACAGATTTAATGCTTTAATGGTTCCTTTATGGAAGTGAATTAGTGCTAAAAGTCCTCAGTGCAAAATGTTGTGTTAAATCCCATGAACTCCCGAAAATTCTCTGCTCTGCACTTTGCTACAATATGAAAAAACATAAAAAAAATTAAAACACAAATAATCACCTTCCTAAAATACAGTCCCAAAATATACAGTTCTTAAAATACCATGTTCATTATTCCGCTGGTCATATTCAACACGCTGTTTTTCAACCTCACAAATGCAAACTGTCAAAAATTCAGGTGTTAAAATTCAGGTCTTCACATCCAGGTACTGAGGAAGAGCAAGAGATCCCAGTACAGACTGAAAGTGTCTGCATTTTACATGCATGTTACTAGCAATCTGTATCCATTGCTCTTCCTGCAATTCCTGAAAGTAAAATAAATTCATAATAAATGAAATCATTATAAATATTGTGGGATTTTTTTAATTGTAAAATTTAAGCCTTGTCAGTGTGACACGTTTATATTCCGTTTTCCATTTTGCATCAAGGACTTTTTAGCACTTTCCATACTCCTGGATCAGCACGCACTGCATTGAACTTATAACTAACCCACTCTGACAATTAAAACAATAAAATGAAATCCCCATGATGATCAGGGAGATCTCTCAGCCTAACACTGACCACTGAGACACTGCACTTAAAGAACTCTTAATTATTTAAAGTTCTGAGCAATTTTTTCTTGCTCCTAATGTACGAGTATATGTTCAACAAGAGCAATAATTAAATCTGGATAATTTCTTTTGTAAAAAATATATACAGAAACATTTAATAAAAGCCTAATCAGATCATCTGTACAAGACTATAATTAAACTCTAGGATCATCTGCACCATCTGAATATTATTACGATAGATGCAATACATATTAACGTGATTTTTAATAAAAGGAAAGCCTTCCAAACTCCCGTTACACATGGGCATATGTATATTGTCATTATCAGATTGTTTTTACTTAGTTTTGAAGTTACAGTCTGATAAAATCTGTTTTATATTTTGCATTAACCAGTTAGAAAAAGCTGCTGTTTCACTCTCATGAGATGATGATATTATTGCAAGATAATGGCAATAATAACAGTATACAGATATTAAACTAACAAATCAGATATAAACTTGTGAACTTCTGAATAAAATAAAACTAGGTACATCTACACATAATACGAGCTTCCACTTACTTACATTGAACAAACATTGGCTGATTTACATGAACGAATAGCATAACCCACCATTCACTCATATGCAAATTACTTTTGTATTTACCGTCACATACACGAATTACATGCGACTATCTGCAGTACAATGTTGCCCCCTGTGTGCAGATTTATTACTCTTGAAGAAGCTTGTAAAACTTGTAAAAAGTGTTTTAATGTGCAAAGTTGTATACGAAGTCTGGAGGCTTTTATTAAGTCTGGGTTTAATTTCCCTTTAAGTAGTACAGCTTTCTGTAAAGCATGTGTATGAGGATGTCGGTCGTCTCCTTCATTTCATTTCTGTGCTTATCTGGATATTTATTCATCTATCAGGTCACGTTGTAACTGCTGGAACTCCTGAAGGATCTTGGATTTAATGCAGTTCTGAAACTTTCTAATAGCATTGAAGATGCACTGTGGTAAAATCTGGTGAAATCCCGGAACTGCATTCTGTAGGTTTCTATCAGGAAGTGCTTCAACCAGTTTTAAAAATTTGGGTCATTTTAATTTCATCTGGTGGAGGCTTCTTGTCATTAAAGGGTTTTCAGAAGAAACACACTTTATGTCACTTTCTCCTCTTTATTTATTTTAAAGAAAGGAAATAGCAATAAAATAAAATTGTATTTCTTGGTGTATTATTTTTACTAGCCAGTGTGCAGCACTTTTATACCTTTTCCTTATAAATGAGCAAACAGATGTGTAGTTTAAACTACAGCCGTTTTATTACATAAACAACTACAACAAAAAGATAAGAGAGATATTTATTTTACTTTTAATAATTATTTTTTTTGTATAGTTGCAGCTTTCTGAATATACTGTTTAATGTCTTGATTCTTTTAAACTCTGCATTTCTTTTTTTTTTTTACTATTTTTTTTAGCCATCGCTTCATTCATTTAATTTATTTTTCCTGGGGCAGTGGTGACTCGGTGGTAAGCTGCTGGCTTACTGATCTGAAGGTCGAGGGTTCAAGCCCCACTATCACCAGGTTGTCACTGCTGTCCCCCCAGTGCAGCTAGCTGGGTTATCAAAGGCCGGTCATGTCTCTCACTGTCGGTGGTGAGAGGAACATAAAAGAACCATTGCTCAAAAAGAGTAGGCCTTTGGGTTGCCATCAGCGTGTTTCTGCCCTGCGATGGCCTGGTGAGCTGTTCAGGTTGTACAAATTAATTAATAATTAATTTTTTTCCTGTAAATTTTTTTTTTTGACAAACCATTTTTAAATCTTTAAAAAATTAACA
>JAOUQZ010000047.1:28012042-28019542 GCA_028564935.1 Neosilurus hyrtlii | reverse complement strand
TGGACTGATGTGATAACGGATTTATAGGTGCGTGTGTGTAAAGGAGAATGGAAACTTTCCAGAGTATTAAATCAATGGAATGAAGTTCTACAGGTTATCTCGGTATCCGTGTGTTGACAGGATTACACGTGAGATTGGTGGAGGGGTGGGGAATGGGCCTGGCGAGGTCCTGTAACATTTTGGATCAGATTGTCATACAGAACCAGAAATTTATGTAAGGCTTTTTGACAAGTGGTAATTTAAGGATTTTTTTTTTTCTGTGGGCAGGATTACACAGGCTACTGATGTAATTTTCAACAAATTTAGATGGGTGGGGCATGGGCCTAGAAATAACCCATTAAAATTTGGAGGTGATGCTTGTGTGTTGGGGGACGACGACAACAGTACCCTGAAAAATCTGCGTCTTTAACATGGGGCGGCATGTTAATCTGACACCCACTAGGGGGAGACCTTTCATTATAACAGTGCTGAGTTATAGTAATCCATTGTCCTGGGTGGGGGTACCTCACGCTCCGAACTCCCCTCTAGTTGGATATGTAGCATTTCCACCTCCAGCACATTTCTCTAACCTACTTTCTTTTGTGTTCATTTCAGGTTTGTCACATGGAGCCTTGTGTTGTCTGCGCGCTGATATTTGTGAGGGAGTGTCCTCGTAGGGTCAAAGTGCTTACAGTGCAGGTAGCTGAATATGCCGTCTACTGCAGTGGAGGCACTTCCAGCTCTACACACTCAAAACGCCTCTGATTTACCCCTCACCGTTTAGAGTGGACGGCGGTGAGTTGGTGTCGAGTCTCTAAAATGCTCTGATGTAGCGCAATCCTGTTTCTGTGATGTATTAAACACGAGTTAATTTATTATTAAACGCATTTATAATGTTTAGTAGTTGTTTAGGGCTGTTACAGATACTTTGAGAGAAATGCCTTTTTAAAATAAATTCTGTACAGCTGTTTATATTTAAACTTATTAATTGTATTTTTATGAAAGTTTAAAAAGTAACCAGGTGTCTGTTGAGGTCTCAGAGAAAGAAACCCTGTATTCAATTTGAACTGGTTTTTTTGCTAAGGTGCATCTAGTGCAGATAGTGAAATGGAACAGCACCTACTGCCCTAAGTGCTCCTTCTGGCATGAGAAAGCCGGAATGTTCCCTGTCTCTACTTCCTGTATGCGACGCCGACCCGATGAGCTTAAGATTCCACCGCATCCCTCTGTCAGTTTTGCATTGTTGCACCACAAGAAAAACAGAGTTGTGCAAATCTATGCAAAACTGAGAGCGGTGCTGCTGAGCGTCGTCGCGTCCGGTTGGCGTCCTCCGTGGTGTTCGCGGCAGTATTAAAGTGCTTTTAGTGCAGGTAGTGTGGTCTGTAACGCGTCTACTGCAGTGTGAGCACTTGAAGTACTTCTGAGCGGAAATGGCCATGCCTTCGAGAGTCCTCGCGCCACGGCACTGGTTAGTTTTGCTGGTTTGCATTCAGCGTTTGGTAAGAGTTCAGCTGTGCAAATCCATGCAAAACTGATTGTAGCTGTGAATAAAGGTGACGGTGTGGATCAGATTTGGGGGATTTTTCCAGATTTTACATTATCTGTGGTGTTGAATGTCCTGTATCGTACGGGTTTAACGCGAGCACTGTTTCTATTGTCTACTCGTAAACGGGTACGGTGGTGATGAAGCTTGGGGTTTTTACTGATCTCAGTGTAATGTACAGTCCTTTTCAATAAGACTTCCCTTATTTCCCTCTGTGTGTTTTCCCGTTTCTCGGCAGGTCGGGATCGGCAGCAATGTTTTATTAGAATGAAATATTGCACTTGTCCCGGCCTGTTGAGGGCACTGGGTTAGTCTCCGTGTGTGTGTGTGTGTGTGTGTGTTAGACTCCTGATACAGATATGTACCTCATGGACAGTCAAGTTGAAATGTAAGTAGGAGTGTAAGAGTTGTTTTTCTGCGTGTTTTTATGTGCTATGGGGATTCGTTGACTCAACATGGATTTCTGCAGCAGCGCGGTGTTTTATGTCCACTTGTATAATAATTATTTAATACTTTACAGAGCAAATGACCTTGAAATTAACTGAATTGGTAGGAAATTACTTCCAATGAAAATACACCAATAAAATGTAATTTGTTCTGAAATTAATTTTTGCACTTCTGTGTCTGTGTTCTCTGCGTTATATTCTAGGCTTGCATTAATCTTATCCTGTTAGGGTCATGGGGAGGCTGGAACCTATTTCAGCCTGGGTGAACGTGGGGTACACCCTGAGCAGCACACCTGACCATGGGAGGGCCAACACGCTTAACTAGGGGCAATTCGGAACAGCCAATTAGCCTAATGTGCATGCCTTTGGACTTTTGGAGGAAACTGGAGTACCCAGAGGAAACCCACACAAGTACAGGAAGAAGATAAAGTTCCTCACTGAGGCCGGGACTTGAACCCAGGACCTTCTTGCTGTGAGGGGGACATGCTGACCACTACACCACCATGCCATCAATGTGGAATTCTGAAAATATTCTGTGACGTTTGTGTTGTGGTGTCAGCAGGGTCGCCTCACGGCAAGAATGTGCTGGGTTTGGGTCTTGGGCTCGGTGAGGGCATTTCTTTGTGGGGCATGTTCTCCCCATTCTTGCCGGTTTCCTTCAGGTACTCAATTTCCTCCCACAGTCCAAAGACCTGCACAGTATACTAATATGCTGTTCCAAAAGGCCCTTAGGTGTATTGCTCTGCAGTGGTTTGGTGAGCTGTTCAGGGTGTTCTCTGTCTGTGCCCAGTGTCTAAGTGTAGAGTTGAGCAGTTCTGGAATTGAGTGAAAGTATTCTCTGAAGTGTTTGTTTATATATTTAACATGTATATTCTTATATAATCTGTTGTAAACATCACAAATGTAACCGTGTATGTTTTGTTCAGGGTGTTTAAAATGTATTTTGAGTGAGTGTGAACAGGTTTGTGTTTGCACCACTAGATGGTGGTGTCGAATTGAAATGGAGCATTGATGGTGAACCCACAGTAAAAAAACGGAGTGTTAATTTAACTCTTCTAGAGCGGAATTTAACTCGGGTGTTTCAGATAACACTTGGTCCCGCTCGAAATTTCCTCCACTACCAGTGTCAACTTTAGAGTTAATTCTATTCAAGTTAGACGGGTTTTCCACACTGTTCAGAGTTACAAACACATTACACTTTATTCAGCTGTTTACTCTTAATTTGGTTTAAAAATGACTATTTCCTTTTTTTTCTCTGCAGTGTTATTTTTTTTTTACATGCTCATCAGATGTGTAATTGCTGTGATCTAACCTATCAAATGGAAATAAATACAATGTTATAGTAACAGTGTAATTATAACTAATAATTAACACAACCAACCTTTACAGTGCTGTGATTCTCACCAGAGAAAGTGATATGGGACCACAGAGAGTAATTCTTCACTCCATATGACATGTGCATGTCAAAATGCCTGAGATAAGGTGGTCATCAGGTGTCGCTGCAGGTCATCAACATGAAAGACAACAGAATCTTGTTTTGTCTTGGTCACTTCACAGGCATGGAAGTGTTACTGTATATAACGGCGAAGTGAGCAGCCACAGTTTCTCATGTTTTATCAGAATTGACTCAGTCTGGTAAAACAGGCATTTCAGACTCCACTTTGCCACAAATAACCAAATGTGGGTGGTAAACAAACCCCTTCTGTTTAGCCCATAAGTGTTCATAAGTTGAACACTACTTTCAGAACCCCGATTTACCATCGATAGCACATTATTTTCAATAATTGTCTATCATTCATAGCGCATCAACTGCTAAGTACAGGTCTCATTTTCTGAATGCAGTGAGGATAAAAGACAAAAAGAAATGGTGCTGTTTTGTTCATTTTTTCTGGGGATGCAACGTCTTAAACAGTTTGTGGTGTCACACAATCGAATGTTTTAAATATACACCCAGACATTGAGGTAACGGGAGGAAATGCAAAGTTAACTCTAGCTATAAAAGAAGTAGGCTCCAGTGTTGGTCACTAGAGGTTACTAAATCTCCAAACATGAGGGGAACATTCCTCAGTCAGCACCATGACTGAACCGCATTCAGTCCCAGATCATTAGACTCTAAATTCACAGCCACTGGCCTATTGTTTCTCTCCATGGATCCATAATCAAAAGTGTGTATTAAGTTCAGCTCCCCCAGTGTACCTCTTTACAATGCGTAAAATGTAATGGACACCTTGCTTGGAACAGAGATGATTTGCTACTTCAAAATCATCACAGAACATTTGGAGTGAGTTTCAGTTTTAAACAGGGTGGGTCTTGAGCAAAGATTCATCACGGGTATCTCCGAGTCTTGAATCGCCAGTTCCGGAGTTTTTCAACATTTCTGCAGTATGCTGACTTTTAAATACGGATTCAGATGACGATAAAATAGGAACATGCAGGGATTTATCTTGAACAACTGTCTGATCATAGGTTCCAGTCTTTTTATTTCACCTTGCGTCAAATCTTGAGCCAAGTACACTTTCCGTTGGTTCTACAGTTTCCCACTTGCGTGATAAAAAAATTTGATCGCTTGTATTCTGAATTAAGAACTGTGAAAGGATTCTCTAACTCCTACATACGACCACTTTCTTACACATCAGTTTCATCTCTAAAAACTGCTGGATATCTTGAAGTGTCTTGTCTATGGAATTCACGACATCATTACAGACACTTTGGTGTACACCTGCTGCATTTTGACTCAGCCTCTATATTTTCAGGCACCAGATCAGCAGCCGTAGCATTATTTGTGTCAAGAACAATTTGACATGGTGAAAAGTCACCTTCTGCAGAATCAGATGAACTCTTACATGGCATTTGTTCAGGTGCTTTCTAAAGCCAGAAAAGCTACTAAAAGAATGTGAGCGTCCTACGTGGCCATATTTGAGATAAAGAATCCTGCCAGTACAAAGACCATGAATTACCTTGAGGTGCTTTACAAGGCTGACATCTCAACGGATACTAATACACCATTCGTGCCCGAAACTCTGGGAGTTTCCTTTGTCTCCTCAATGTCAACATGGTAAATGGTTGTTTGCAGAAACGTGAAAAACTTGGAAAGGGAAGGACTTTACGGTGGGCCAAAAATTATTATTTTTTTAATTCCTCTATCGCATATCCTCTTATTTTAGGAGGTTTGATTAAAAGAATAACCCAAAAAATACAACAGCATCCAGATTAGACTTGACAACAGTGTCCACTACCCACCTCTTTTGCCTCATGGTTTATACGGCATGGCCTTTTAGGTGGATTCCCTGCGCCAGCAGCTGCTTCTTCACAATGATGGCATCATCAGATGCTGAGGATGATGATAGAGACTAACCTGTGCCATTAGGTATATGAACAATCCAGAAGCTTTAAATGTTAATTCTCCCATCCCAGTTTTACTTTAGTTCATTAAGTGTAATACACATACATGTAAGGCCAGTGGATTACCAGGTTCTTTATTGCTAAGCATGACTCAGAAGGTTCCAGGTGACTCCTTAATTATTTCCTTGAAAACCTCTGCATTAACCTCTGTCAGAATGGTCATACACCGTCATACCTAGTTGTCTGTCCTCTGGTATGTTAAATTTTAGGCACACTGAAATAACCTAAAGGAAAAGAGTAATAGAAATTGTAAAATTTGAAAGGACATGCATTTCCTTCTGAAGAGAATCATAAAGTCGACTAAGCAGAGTAAGCCTATGTCTTCACACAATGCTCGTGAGTTGAAGCTGAAGTCAGTAGGTCATTCTCATTCATATTGTAAGGCACAGCAGATGCTATTATGAACTCGGGTAGTCCCGAGGGAATGTTTTTTATGACGAAGTAAGTGTATTGACAAAGAAGAATTGTAAAATAGTTGTGTCCTGATGTTCTAACTGACCTTCTTTCATGAAGGCATCAAGTGTTAGATCAGCCAGACATACTTCTGCCCCCCGCCAAACGAAACACGCAGCAGCATATTCTGTTCAACTAAACCCAGAGAAAAATCAACAACCAAGAAAACTGTTGAATAAAGGGTTACCTATTAATGTGTTTTTATATAAAATAGAAACATAACTAAAAATTAATATTACTTAGCTGCTACCGAATGAAGACAGATAGGTAACAGTTAAGCTGCTGGAAAAGATACTTTATCAACCAGTTCTGGTAATTCATAAGTTTCTGCAAAGGGGTGAAGGGTGGCTACTGGCTAGCATCTAATATTACTGCGTAATTTTAGCCTACTTACCAAGTACTGATCTGCTCTCCGCAATTAGCCTGATTTCTGTGAAAAAGTGATGTACTTGGGTCATGGTTAACAAATCCATCGGGCTTTCACTTAATTTATGCAAATACTTATTAAATATGGAGTGAAACTTTCCTTTGGCATTTGGTTTAAAGCAATATAAGTTAAATGACATTAAGTTATAACTTAATGGACACAACGGTAATGTTACCTGCTTCTCATGAAAGTTTGCCTAGCATGTAAGTTAATAAATGATTATTAGCATACTAATAAACGATCATTTGGTTGTTAAAACTGAGCCACAAGATGCCACAAAACAGGCCGATTATTACTATCTCAGCAGCATTCAGAAGAAAACATATTAAACTAGCTCCATGCTAAGTACCGCTCCTCTAGAATATATAATATAATATATAAAACTGGGTTATAGAATAAAATAGATATAAAATAGGTAGACGTTGAGAAATGAACATTCAGTTCATGGGCAACAGCTCTGGTGGATATTACTGCAGTCAGAATGCCAATTGCACGCTTCATCTAAACTTGCGATGTCTGTGGCACTGTGCTGTGTGATAATACTGCATATTTTAGAGTGGCCTTTTACTGTGGCCAGCCTTAGGCACACCTGTGAAATACTCATGCTGTCTAATCAGCATCTTGATATATGGATTATCTCGGCAAAGGAGAAGTGCTCACTAACATAGATTTCGACAGATTTGTGAACAATATTTGAGGAAAATAGTCATAGTACATAGAAAAAGTTTTGGATCTTTGAGTTCAGCTCATGATGTGTGTATATCAATCAGTAGTTACATGTTGCTTATCAATATATTGTAGTTTACAAGTCACTCTGTAATTTACAGTGGTTTACATGTCGCTTATCGACTTGGAGTAGTTTATATGTCGTTCATCAATTTACAGTAGCTTGCATGTCACTGTGTACGTGTCGCTCAGTAATACACAGTGGTTTACTGTACGTGTCGCTCTGTAATATACAGTGGTTTACTGTATGTGTCGCTCAGTAATACACAGTGGTTTACTGTACGTGTCGCTCTGTAATATATAGTGGTTTACTGTACATGTTGCTCAGTAATACACAGTGGTTTACTGTACGTGTTGCTCTGTAATATACAGTGGTTTACTGTATGTGTCGCTCAGTAATACACAGTGATTCACTGTACGTGTCGCTCAGTAATACACAGTGGTTTCCTGTACGTATCGCTCAGTAATTTACAGTAGTTTACTGTATGTGTCACTTAGTAATATACAGTAGTTTACTGTACGTA